>ML828413.1:36635-53617 GCA_009831015.1 Picea engelmannii | reverse complement strand
TTTTGAAAGAACTACATTAGAACTTACAAATAAATCTCCTTAGAAAGCTACCATAAATAATGTTCCTTTGTAGTGCATTCAGATGTGGGGATATTGATCCTATCGAATCGTGGACTAGCCTCCTCAACCCTAGGATTCTTGAACCCATTATTTGCATCTAAGGGACTAGAGGCCTAAGCAAGTTGGTCACTCATTGGTTGGGGTTGTAGGATGCAATGTAGCTCAATAATTTATTCATGAACTACTTGTAGTGTTTCAATAATATCATACCATTGCCTTTTGGGCTAAATCACTTCTCTTATTTCTTTGACTTATTATTTCAATGTTGCCAATTTCTTGTGGATGTCTCCCCTGTTCTCAAATATTGGTCCAACTTCTGCAACTAGAACATCAATTGTTCTATCCACTTGCTAGAGTTGGGCCTCCTTGCTTGATAATTTGACCTTCACATCATCACTTTATTCTCTACATTGATGGAAATCCTTGTAAATGCAATTGAGATTGCTTAATGTGCTAGTTGATGTGGTCTGATTCCATTTCATCGTTGAAGTAATGCTACGCTAAGGGGCACACAAGGATCCCTCCAAGAGTGCATGGAATACATCTAAAATAGGGAGTTCCTCTCATCATATTACACTTTTATTGATGCGTATTGTCCTCTTGAGTTCTGGGAATAAATTTGAGCTGATTGAATGATACTAGAATGGATTTTGGCATGTACAAACGTATCGAGATCTAACGAGAGTGAATGCAACATAAATACCATTTAAGAGAGGAGGATGGACATGACATCTCAATGTCATCATATTGGGATTGTCCTTCCAAAGAAACGTTAGTTATGCCTTGACCTAGGTTTCTAGGTCTATGAGTCTACCACCTTACTGATTGATTTATCACGAGATATGGAATTTTGTTCTTGTTTATAGCTTCCTTTGGATTTGGATCATTATGGCTTCCCTTGACTCAAGATGGAGTGTCCCTTACCTAGCTCTTTCTCCAATGTTTTCCATTTCATATGCTTGAGTATTGTATCATTGCATCATGTGACGAAAATACATGTGATTAAGTGATGAACATTAAATTATGGTTGTAACGATTAGTGTCCAATCTTAAGGATGACAAAAGGGTGAGCTTTGATCCACTATGTGTGCACAAGGAGCATAATGCAAGTCTCACACATTTCACCACAACCTTCAAATGCCTCCATGGAAACCTTGAGGTCAAAAGAACCCTCACATGATTTGAACCTTGGTCATTGGTTAAATACTACTCATTCCTAACAAGTAGATCCAACTCATTTGGGCATGATTAATAAGAGTAATTATTGTTTTTTTCCAAGAAAAACCTCATGGGATCTCCCCCTCTACCTCAAAATATTTGGATGAGGGGTGGCTCAATCACAAACCACAATAGAAATTGACAACTCAATGGGACTCAACTGAACTAGAATTAGAGACCTTGTGACAAACCTTGCATTGAAACAATCCATTTGAATAGATTATACTGACCTTTTAGACTTGCAAGAGTAATTACCTACAATATGCAATGCAAGAGTAAATCACTTCAATCAATGAAAGAACACTTAAACACCTAACTCATTCCCAAAATTCAATTTCTTATGAAGAGACATTGCAGAGTTATGTTCAACATATAATAATGTTTTGACATGTTTAAAATTATACTTATCAACCTTTATTACAAAACTTCATTAATTTAGGCTTAAACACTATGGTGGCAAAGAAAATTTATCCTGCTCAATAAGGGACATGAGGATCCATTAACTGTGCTACTATTTATGTACTTTAGAATTATGAAGAGGTATTGTCTACGGTCTTTGCCCACACTTCTAATTTTTTCCCTAAAGAGGAGAATAATCTTACACCTTATATCTACATTACTTAAAAAAAGTAACTAGAAATTTCACTAAAATATGATTCATAAATCACATTACACCTTATTCATTACTATACAACGTTGTAACCATAAATTTCACCATAAGACAAATCAAAGCTATTTTTTCAAGTCAATTAGTGCATTAGCATGTAAAATTATTATTATTATCATTATGGTGGAAAGGTTATTTACAATCCAATTAGGGTGCACCAATCCTCATGCACAATCATAAACATTCATGCACATGAACCTACTGTACACATCCCATCAAAAGTGTACAAGAACATGAGGTTGTTGGTGTTGAATTTTCATTAGTTTCGTTAACATTAGATTTACCATAGCAAATTTATCTTCTTTTTGCATGCACGTTTCACCATAGGCAATGCTGCACCATCACCACCCAACCATCAACACCTACGCGTGCCTTCCCCCGAGCTAAGCATATACTGCAATATAAAGCAATAGTTTATCCTAGGAACCCTTCTACACAAGGGAAGAAAACCCAACAAACTTTTCTTATAGAGAATATCCTTGCCAAGAACCAGCTCTATCTACTGGAGCAAGCCAACAAAGAAGAATACTTATCTCCACAAGAGATAACCCAACAATACTACTGCAAAACACCCTAGCCAGAGCGCTAGAGTGTCTTGCCTCCACCAACGCACCACTAAGAGATAAACCCTCCACCTGTGCCCTTCTTTCTCCTGTAGTTGTAGTTGCTACTGCAACTCTCCTTCAAACTTGTGCTATGTATCAATGTGAGAGTGTGTCCAATGAGAAATGCGCCACCTTTATTTATACTAATCTGTCCGATGACTTTTCAAGCAGGGCCGACTTGACCTTCTAGAAAATATATTTTATGTTTGTCTTTTTCTTTTGGAACCGACTTTACTTCTGGAGCATTATAATTCTTCTTTATTATTTTCTGTGAGGTCGACTTCTCTTCTGGGATATTCTTTGACTTCTTGGCATCTTCATCTATAAGAAAAGTTGTCCCGGAGTTGAATACCTCCCGTTGCTACCAAAAACATCAACACGCCCTCTTAGCTAGGGAGGTATTCTTCATGATGTTCTCCTCTGGTCCTCATAGCCCCACAGGCTATGCCATGGTCACACAAACCATGTACAGGTAGCATCATCATGTCACACATGGCTACAACCAATGTGGACCTATCAATCTCGTCTAGGGGCTACAACCTCGTAGTGTGTGTCATCATTGTCAAGGGCTACAACCACAAGACGTGTCCACTTGGGCTACACCCCAAGGGGCAATGGGCTACAACCCATAATAACTTATCAGTCCATCGATAAGTGTCATACTCAACTCAGTCCATCGAGGAGTATCATCACAGGTCAACCCAACTCAGTCCATCGAGGAGTACGACCTGGAAAATATCCCAAACAAATGGGCTACACCCCAAGGGTCGCTGGGCACCAACCCAATACAACTTATCAGTTCATCAAATAGTGTCATACTCAACTCAATCCATCGAGTACGATCTAGAGAATGTCTCGCGAAGCTGCAATCATCAACACTTTGAGAGATTCACACAACTATGGTTATCGTAATGAATCATGGTGGGATCCGGCATTTGCCCAAACAATCATGCAAGGAGCTTCCGAAGCCACATTGCTTCGCGTACTGCCATACATACTGCAATATACTCGACTTCTGCGGTAATCAAAGCCACAAAAGTATGCTTCCTGCTACACTAGGAAACCATGGCAGACCCCAAACTGAAGCAACACCCAAAGGTGCTCTTCCTGTCCACTGCGCTCCCTGCCTAATTAGAATCAACATATCCCTGCAATCTCATGTCAACATTGGAAGCATATCTCAGGCCATATCCAATTGTGCCTCGCAAGTATCTTAACACATGCTTCACAACTACCAAATGCAACTGTATCGAATGACTCATGAACTGACTAAGTGCACTCACTGCACAACAAATGTCTGGTTTGGTGTTAACTAGATACATCGATGATCCAATCAACTATCTACACATAGTAGGATCAATCAAGTCTGAATTAGAAGAAGGCTCACTCAACTTCTTCAGATTCGACACCATCAGTGTAACCATGGACTTATAGTCCAACATCCCAAATCTCCTCAAAATCTCAACTGTATACTTCCCATGACTCAGGAAGACTCATCAATTCTTCGCCACACCTCTAGTCCCAAGAAACAGTACATCATGCCAAGATCCTTCATCTCAAATTCAGAGGCCAACTCATATTTGCACCAAGCAATGAGGCTCTCTGCTTCGGTGAGAAATAAATCATCAATGTACTTCAAAATCAAGGAATCACCATCAACAACCTTATAGTACAGGTTGGCATCAACAACACTCTTGCTGAAACCCAAACTCATTAGGTATCCATCAATACTCGCATACCAAGCTCGAGGTGCCAGCTTGAGTCCATACAGGGCCTTCTTCAACCCGCACACATGGGACTCCTTCCCATGGATCACAAAACCATTTGGTTGCTCGATGTACACCTCTTCCTCAATCTCTCCGTTGAGGAAGGTTGTCTTCACATCCATCTCATGTAGTCTCCAACCCATGGTTGAAGCTAGGGGAATGATCGTCCGAATGGAGGTGTACCGAGCAACATGAGCAAACGTCTCCTCATAGTATATTCCCTCTACCTGGGAGAATCTTCTAGCCGCAAATATCACTTTGTGCTTCTCAATGCTCCCATCAGCTGCATATTTGATCTTATAGATCTGTTATAGCGTAAGTTGTAGGTTGGGAAAAGCTCGACCCAACCACGGGAAAAGTGCTATAACTTGGGAATCCTACACCTAATGTCACCTCGATGTAGGTCCCGCACTTCAAGGGTGACTAGGTCACTCTAGGGAGGCGATCCCAGTGACCCTAGGGGGATTGAGATGGAGATGGAGATGGATGGAAATGAAGCCCTTATAGGTCAAGTCTAAGTGGAGTAAAAGGTGGAAAGAGATTCCTTGCAAGTCAAGTAATTGTTGCCCCACAAGAATAACACTTCTTCGGATGATTGTATGATTGTACCTGCTCAAGACACAAGAAAAGACACTTTGCAATAGTATATGTTAGTTGGATCAACAAGCTAAGCTTGTTGTCCCTAATTTGCAGCAATAGATAACAATATATATCAACAAATAAATGGTACTAGAAACTGCTCAATAAGTGCTAGAGATCAAGTAGAAAATACAAGAGAAAGACTAGCTAAACTCAAGATGAAAAGCCAATATTCTAACACAAAAGATAAGGCTATTGTAAATACTTGTCTGCAACAAAATTATATCAGCCTTATGGCTGTAACTTTCAATGTATTACAACAAGAAAATCAACCACTGAAATCCCCTCAAACTCTGCCAAAAAGTGCGCTAGGTGAAGGAGAGTAAGTATGCAAACTTTGAGCAAAATCCAATGGTTGACAAGAGAGTTATTAAAGCAAGTTAGGGTTTCTGCAACCCTAATGGTTGCAGATATAATTCTATAACAACAACAAGAAGTAGTGGGAGAGAGGGGATGCCCTAGTAGGGGAAAAGTCCTCTCAATTAGGCAAACCAACTTCAAGCAAGAAATCTTTCAAAAAACCGAAAATTGTGTTTCCCAAGGCAATGATTTTATATCTTCAATGCAAAAAAGTATGACTAGTGCCTTTACTATTGGGTTAATGGAGTCAAATAAACAAGAGCTTAGAGAAACTATCTCCTTGGGGGTGTAAGCCCTTATACTTCTCTTAGCAAACCCTAATATAATGAATGAGATGAAGCAATAAAATGGTGAAGACTATGGTGGGGGCGTATGCCCTTATACTTCCCACCTAGCTCCTAGCATAACAATACTTGACTTGAATAAAATGATAGCAAGAAAGTAAAAACCATACAAGGATCAAGAGAAATGCTAAGAATATCCACCACAAGATCTAGAAACGCATCATCCAAGGCTAGCGCTAGACTTCCATCAACCATTCACCAATGAATAATCATAAACAAGTGCACAAGAGATGAAAAGAGCCAACGGGGCCGAAAAGTTCAGATCAAGTCCTCTCACAAGAGGGAGAGTTATATTAAAATGAGATCTTATGATCTCTTATTTATACAAATGTCATCAAGGTGACTTGTCCACAAATTAAGGGGTAAAACACAAGATTAGGGGTCAACAACCCTAATCTTGCCCCCTTTACAAATTAATTCATTTAAAATTCACTTTTGCACATAAGAAAACCCTAATTTTAGAAGGACCTTTCCCCTTTAGGGGACATTTTTCCACTTTGAAGAAGTCGTTGGTGTTGGAGAAGCATGGATAGGCCTCCAAAGGCCACATGTCAAGCATCTAAACACTCTCATCATGGTGAAGACCCTCTTCTCCTCAAAACGTCCATGTGTCAAATGAGTGGCACCTCACCACCATGCCCTAGCCCTAGCCCTAGCCCCCCACACATGACGTCATGCTAAAAAAGGAGGATGTTTTGCCCCTCCTGGGCAAATCGTTTGGCAAGTGAGGGCTAGGCTATGTCGTCCAAGTCATCATCAAGGCCTTCCAAGTCTCATCTTTCTCATCTGGCATGCAGGCCCTTAACATCCAACTTGTGGGCTTGTAGCCCCATGGAAGCCAAAGCTAGGCTTGTTCTCCCAAAACTGTCCACCAACTAGGTCCTGCAAAGACAAATGAGCACGCCCTCCAAGGATCTCAAGTCATAACATCATGTAAAGTGAATCCAATCAATAAATAAGCCATCTAAGCATGTGCATCAAAGATCACTATATCAAACAATTAACTACTCAAAGACACTAAGCGACTTGTCAAGCTTGAATATGAGAGGGTTGACGAGGTGTCCTATTGGGTAGATCTTGCCCTAGGTCAAGGAGAGTTTCCAAGAGATCCCTATCTAATCCATGTAAAGTGGATGAAGTGGTTGGGGTCAAGACTCAATGGGCAGATGACTCATGACATACAAGGGGTCATAGTGTTTCATTCATGGGTGTCTTTGTGGAGGGTGTGTGGTACCTTCGTTCACAACACACTTTTTCCAAGCCCATCAATTGCCCTTTATCTTTCTTTCTTTGTATTTTCTTTCAATATAACATAAGGAGAGGTTGAAGGTCACTTCCCTGGCGTGGTGACCAGATGATGGCAATGTCACCCACAAACACCTAGTGGAAATGAGAAGGTTGACTCGTGATGAAGACCCCTTTCTCCCATCCATGTAGCTTAGAGCCATTGCCCTAGTTTGGTGACCAGAGGATGACAATGTCATACCACTTGATATTCACGGACGTGATAGGTTAGCTCGTGATGAGACCTCCTATCCTTCAACTAACTTTTTAAGCATTATTTATTATATTGTGGGTCCCCTTTATTCAAAGATAAGCGTTTCATTGCTTTCTTGGGTGATCCCTAGGCGAAGCATCTGGAAGGTTTATATATGGCTTTTATCTTTTACCCAACATCAACCCCTCTAGGCCTTCAACTCCTTCTTCCCATAGAATGAGAGACAACCCCTTCTTGGGTCAATACACCCTAAAATCCCAAGAGATAAGGAAATTGAGGGTAATAATGATGGAAGGTGGTAAGTATGGTTGGGAACGACACAATGGTTCATTAAGGGAGTTCCCAGTAGCAAACCCATCCCCAAGGAAGACCACTTACTAGGTCACAATGTCAACCACCAAGGTGAAGTAGGGCAAAAGGCATAATGTCCAAGCATATATCATGAAATCTAGAGCAATCTAGGATGCAACATAATCAAATGGCTTAAATATTGAAATGATGCTCACCATAATACTGACCATGGAGCAAGGCCCACTGCCTTTCGAAAGCCAACTAATGTGGTGGATGCCATCTGCAAACCTATGGCCATCTGTGGTGGTGAGTGGGCTTCCCATCTGTGCAAAAGGGTATTGTTGGTCATGTAGTCTCTTGACACTCCATATCTGCAACCTAAGGGCCTCGAGACATAATCTCCTTAGTTATCCACAAAATGGGGATAACATCTGGCTCCTACTTGGGGACATGTGCTTGTCGTAGAGTGCATGAGAACCACAACATCTCCTGGTACACCTGTGTCTGGAAGGAAACATCAAAGTGTCAAGTGCAGGATGGCCTACTCATCCTTGTACTCATATGATGATAAAACCCACTAAACTAGAAACATAAATTTTTGACATTTTTTTCAATAAATTCTAAACTAAGCATGAAATCAATATGCAAATAGAGCAAAATGAAAATGAAATGCATCTAAACTAGTATGAGCAATCAAGATGCAAATGCGGGGAATCAAGATGACTTACATACTTACCTGGGGCACGGGCCCTGAAGAAGTCATGTGATCGAGATGTGAGGTTGGAGAAGAGATCCATCTACATGTAGTGGCATCTTTCTCCCGTCTAATGCTATTAGATAGTACCTTTCTTTGTTAGACTTCTTCCTAATGATGTAAGGGCCAAGCCATGAATTGTTGTATGTCTGTTCATATCTGGGCTTGCCCTTTCTTTTGTCCCACATGAGCACAAGACTCCCTTCATTGAAATCAATGCAAGGTGTATCCTCATCATATGGAGGCTCTGTGTGGACCGTGTCTTTGACGATTTCTTCACGTTTCTCATCTTCCTTCTTCAAAATTTGGATAGACCCTGGCTCCTTCCCATGATACTTTGCAGTCTTCTTTTTATCTGTCCATAGGAGAAACATCTCTATGGAATCTTCCTGCATGAAGGGTAACTCGAATGGATCATACTCAATAACTTGTGGAGGCATATCATGGTAGTGTTCACTGACATAGTTGGGGCCCCTCAAATCCATCACCTGTGTATCTTTCTTTTCCCTGTTATGTAAGATCTCATATGTGCCATCGCCCATGGGAATATATGCATGTGTAAGGTTCATGCTAAGGAAACCTCCAAGGGCTGAGGACCAGGTTCTTGACAAGAGCATCCCCCATGCATCAGGGACATCGATCACTAATATGTCCATGAGGACGCTGATATGTGGAAAATCTATCAAAAATACATCAACGTCTTCACATACTCCCAAGACCTCAACTCTTCTTGAATCAATACCACAAACATTTCCATAGGATCGAGTTGTCTTCAAACCAAGTTGTTTCATTACCTTCAATGATATGACATTTGTTGAGGCCCCTGAATCAAGCATGTGGTTGTTCAAGTGGAGGCCATTCATGCCTAATGAAAGATAAAAGGGAGGGTTCTTGTCTCTTGGTCGATCGAGATACATAGTATTCAGAATGACGGGAGGATGCTCCTTCTCAGTTGGCACCTGTAATATCCTCAAAATTTCCCTTTTTACGGAAGGGATCTTACACATCTCTATCATTGAGACCGTCATATTCAGTCTTCCAAACATATTTGCAACATCTATATTCAATTGAATGTCATATGTAGGAGTTGGCTTAGGAAGCAACTCACATACCGTCGATGTAGGTGGTGGAACCACCTTTTCTGCTAATGGAAGAGGTGTATCAGGTTGTGATAGAGGGGCTGGAGCATTTTTTCTTCTTTAGGTTAAAATTTCCCTCCTCCTTAATTCCTTCTTCTAATCATCTGTTAATTTACTTAATGCCCAGAGTCTCCCCTCTATTTCTCCTATTCTTTTGGCTTCATTGATCTGTTCTTGAGTAACCTGTTCATTGTTGAGATTGCAAATCATGAAGTTTATATTGTCAGGGTAATCTTCGTCTTGTCGGGGGTATTCATCTTCTCTATGGGGCTCTCCGCAAGGGAGACACCAAGCTTCTATATCAATTGTCCCAACATGTTTCAAAGTATCTGGGGCCTTTGCCTCTTGTTGAGGTCTTGGTTTCCAACCGATGACATCTCTCTTTTGTTTGGTAAACTGAGGTATGGGAGTAGATTGATTTCTTTCCACTGTAGTAATACAGGTCATAAGTTGATTCTGTACCTGAACAAACTAAGTATTCATTTGGTCTATCTTCTAAGTCAGGAGAGCAATCAGATTAGGAACACTGTTGTTGGAAACCTCCGTCCTTGATTCGGTCTTGTTACGAGGGTACTTAAAAGGTTCTATTTTTGAATCAAGGAGGTATGCTTCAATGTCGATATTGAACTCTTTAGCCTCTGCCAATGACGTGGGTTTTTTATCTTTCATAATGTATCAAAACTGTCCTTCAAAGGCATTCATGTAAAGGAGACAAATTGATTATGTTGTAGGACAATAATCTGTTGGAATTTGATTGTACAACCTGTCAAATTTGGAAATGAATTCCCTCACCGTTTCATTCTCCTTTTTCTTTATTTGATTGAACTGAGTCCCAAGTGTCCCACCATCTGCTTTTTCGGACCCTCTGCTTTTGAATAAGGTGGAAAAAACATAATAGGTCGTGATATGATTATCATGGAGTCCTTTGAACCAATCGAGGGCTTCTTCGGTCAATGATGAAGCAAAAAGTCTCACGGCCACATCTTCATGATTGATGCAGGAGCATCGCCCATGACAAGCGAGCCAGCATGGAAGACAATGAACAGCTGGACAAGGCCAGCCGAAACTTTTGAATTTCCATTCAAGATGATGCGCCAATATATAAATGATGCATTTATAGAAAGGGCCTTTGTATATTGTATTGGACCTTGAGCCTTAAGCTCTCGTCCTTTAGTAGATAGTCGACATTTAATAGATTTAATGCTGGCAGATAGGATTTTAAGTCTAGATTTGATAGTTTAGAGTCTGAGAGGGAAAACAGATATAGACACCCTCATTGTATCATTGTAACATTATCAAGCATTCAGATGAGAAGAGCAGGCAGAGAATTGTATGGAGAACACCCATGTACAGATATTGAATTAATAGAGGAGCTTTGATTCAAACTCATGGTTTGTGTTGTTTTCTTTGTGTGTTGATGTTATGCTCATGAATGTTTGCTTTCTTGTTATGCATTTGCTTTGTATATGATGTGCATGTGACTTCATGTTTCAAACTGGAGTCTGGAAGGGAGAGAGAGTGAGGTTCAATTGTTTTTCTATCTGAGCCAGGAGATTCCTGCAAGGTGTGCAGTTGAACTCATCCGCAAAGAGTGCGTTGATGAAGGCTCAGTTGTTTAACTTTTGCTCTCATTCACCCAGAAGTGGAAGTGGGTTGTTGAAGCCATGCAAGGAGTGCGCAGGCAGAAGAAGAAGTCTCAGTTGTGAATCTGGGCAAAGGAGATCAAAGACTGCTGCTGCAGGAGTTGCGCAGAGTCGAAGAAGTCGAACACTTGAAGTGTTTGCAGGGTTGAGCGCAAGGAGTGCGCGTAAGTTCCTCTGAAGAATCAGAGTGTATAAGCTCGGGAGGTATAACACCTTTGTGATATCATTGAAAGAGAACACGGGAGGGTTATGTCGAGAAACTGTTGAGCAGGATTTGCAAGCGCAAGAGTTGAAGACAAGTTCTGAGAAAAAACATTTATCCTCTCAAGAGATCCTTGAGGAGGAGGAATTCAACGGTCAGGATTCGCTGAGGAAACTGTGAAATCCCGTCAGCGGTTAGATCTCGGGAAAGTTGCGCAGGGTTTAAGCCCGAAGGAGCAGAGGAAGAACCCGAAGGAAACATCGGAATATTGGCATCATCGGGTTTTTCATAAGGTTGAGAATCGAGACCGTATAAGTCCCAAAATCCCGAGAAAGGATCTCAACCGTAGATCTTGGCAGGATGCGTGGCAGGAGATCTGGACGAGTCGGCGGTTGGAGCATCGGGTTTTCCAAAGGCAAGAAACTCAAGCATATCGAAATCGCGATCCGCGATTTCCCGACGCGATCATAGTCGTTAATCTGAAGGACGCGTGTCCAAGGATCCTGAAGAGTTCGGGGTTCGGCATTTTGGGATTTCCGCATGCAAGGGAATCGTTGCAATAGAAATCGCGATTTCGCGATACCCAACGGAGCGATAGGAAAGCGGTGACATGGAGGAGAGAACTCGCACATGCATCGGGGTTCGACATTTCGGGATTCTCGGTGACGAGAAATTCACGACAGGAGAAGTCGTGAAATCCCGAAACGCGACGGTCCCACCGTCTAGCTGTCAAGTGCAGGACAGGTGGCATCGCATATCGGAGTTCGGGACTTGGAAGGGTCCGTGGACGAGTGCATTTGAAATCGCGAAGTTCCGAAACGCGATTTCTCGATCACCACTGGAGTGTGGGCCACATGCGTCAGAGCAGAGGACAGGTGGCATCGGAGATCGGAGGATCGAATAGCTTGAGGACGTAAGTTTTACGCTTAGTTTCGCGAAGTCCGAACTTCCGATAGGGGAAATGACTGTGGTCTTGTGGACCGGCAGGTCACATGTGAGAAAGGTTAGCCGGAGGGAGCTAAGGTGCGCGGAGGTACCATCGAAGATCGGGAGTCGGGGATTCGTGAGAGCAGTGACTCACGACAGCGTGAGTGACGATTTCCCGATCAGGAAAATTCCCGATAAAAGCAAGGAACACATGGGTGGATGCTCATCGAGGTTCAGGGATTGGTAAGACCTGATCCGGTGGTTGTAGGACTCGCGATCAAGCGAGGTCCGATTTCCCGATAGAACAAAGGGAGATCATCGAAAGAGTCCTGTGGGTATTGGAAGGTCCCGATAAGGGATCAGAAGAGCATTTCAGCTCTTCGGGCATTGAAGGAGAAGGTCCTGTGGGAGCAGGCGTGCCCTGGGTGGCGCGTTTGCGTCAGAGTGGTATCAGAGAAGATTTATTGTCTGTATATTTCAGGCAAGAGGAGTGAAGAAGAGAAGAAGCACTCTGATACACATCAAGCAGGTGGTATCAGAGCTGAGAAAATCTCTCTGTTTTCTGTAGCAGAGAAGAAAAGAAAATTTCACCATGCCACCGAGGAGAGAAAAACAATCACCCGATCCAAAGGATAGGGGAAACCAGAGAGGGAGAGGAAGGCAAGCACAGGTGCCAGAGATGGAGAGGCAGATACGTGATCTCCGAGCGAGATTAGAAGATATGGAAGCAGCGCAGAGACACACAACCAGTGCTGGAGATCTGAGTGACTCCGAAGGCGAGGTGGAAGTTGAACAACAAGGAGAAGTTGCAGTCGAAGATGCATCCAACGAGCGATTAATAAAAGCTATCGCCCGGATGAGTTCGAAGACAAAGATGGACATTCCAACTTATGAAAGAAATCTGGATGCAGAAGAGCTTCTAGATTGGATTAGAGCTCTTGACACTTACTTCGACTATGAGGATATCGAAGAGGATAAAAAGGTCAGACATGTTGTCACAAAATTGAAGGGACACGCAACATTATGGTGGGACGAGCTTTAGGCAGATAGACGTTCCAAAGGTAAGCAAAAGATAAAGAGCTGGGATCGAATGATTGCGAAGATGAAGGCAAAATTCATCCCAAGGGATTATCAAATCACATTGTTCAGGAGGATGCAGAACCTGAGACGGAAGCTGATGACAGTGAAGTAGTACACGGAGGAATTCTACAAGCTCAATATCAGAGCAGGTCATCGGGAGAGCGATGATGAAAAAGTTGCCAGGTATATGAATGGCTTAAGATACGATATCCAGGATGAGATGAGTATGACAACCATCAGAACGGTGGAGGATGTGTATCAAATGGCGTTGAAAGCTGAAGAAAAGTTGAGCCGTAAGCCCAGACAGCGAGGCCGAGTTAGGAGCCAACCAAAAGGTAAGTCAGTTGCCCAAGATAGGTTCCAGAAATCTAAGGACGATTGGAAGAAGCCTCAGACGAGAACAGAAAGAGGTGGAAGTTCACAGCGAGGCCAACACGCTGAACAACGAAGGCAGCAGACAGAACATGGCGAAGGATACGCTGATAATAACACATTTCCTCGTACCAGAGGGAGAGGAAGAGGCAGAGCTGGGGTCATCACATGCTACACATGTGGAAAGAATGGACACAAGGCAGTTGACTGTCCAGATAGGAAAAAGGATGGAGGAGAAGCTCACATCGCCGAGGCACATAGGCGAGATGCTGAAGCAGAAGACGCAAAAGACAGAAGGTCGTTGATGATGCGTAAGGTTCTCTTAACACTCGAGAAGGAGATGGAGGACACAACTCAAAGAAATAGGCTTTTCAGAACCACATGCAAGACCAAAGACATGAAGTGCAAGGTAATTGTGGACAGTGGAAGCACAGATAATCTCATTTCAACCGAGATGGTGGAGAAGCTAGAGCTGGAAATAACTGATCACCCGAGTCCATATAAAGTTTCATGGCTACAGAAGGGACATTAGGTAAGTGTCACTAAACAATGCTTAGTTGACATCAAGATAGGAGGATACAATCATAAAATACTCTGTGATGTTATTCCTATGGATGTATGTTATTTATTGCTAGGCAGACCATGGCAATATGACAGGAACGTAGTTCATGATGGGAAAATAAATACGTATACTTTGGAGAAGAATGGAAGGACACATATGCTACTTCCAATTAAAGATAAAGAAGTAAAACCAGAACCGAGAAATACTGTACTTCTCATGAGTGGGAAGGAACTTTTGGCGGAAGTAAAGAAGAAGGAAGATCCACAATTCTTTGTGGTCAGGAAACCAAGAATTGTTTTGACCAGCACAAGAGTGGACGATTTGCCGGAAGAGATTCAGGAACTGCTGGAAGAGTTCACTGACATTGTGGTAGACAAATTACCTCATTCGTTGTTGCCGGTGAGGAGCGTAAGTCACCATATAGACCTCATACCAGGAGCAAATTTGCCAAACAAAGATGCGTACAGGTTGACGCCGCAGGAGAACGAAGAAGTTAAGAGGCAGGTGCAGGAACTATTGGATAAAGGACTGATCAGGGAAAGTTTAAGTCCGTGTGTCGTTCCAACGGTACTGAGTCCAAAGAAAGATGGAGGTTGGAGAATGTGCACTGATTCCAGAGCCATTAACAAGATAACCATCAGGTACAACTTTCCATTGCCACGGACGGATGACTTGATGGACTGTTTAAGTGGAGCCAAAAAAATTTCGAAGGTTGATTTGAAAAGCGGATACCTTTAGATTCGCATGAGGGAAGGCGATGAGTGGAAGACAACCTTCAAGACAAACGAAGGGTTGTATGAGTGGCTAGTCATGCCGTTTGGCTTGACGAATGCACCGAGTACCTTCATGAGGTTAATGAATGAAGTGCTGAAGGAATTCATTGGTAAGTTTGTCATTGTTTATTTAGATGACATATTAATTTTCAGCAAAACAAAAGAAGAACATTTGAAGCATTTAGCTGCAGTAATGAAGAAGCTACAGCAGGAGAAGCTGTTGATCAACATGAGGAAATCTTCATTTATGAAGACATAACTCATTTACTTGGGATTTGTCATATCGACAAATGAATTAAAGATGGATCCAAGTAAAGTGGAGGTAATTAAAAATTGGCCATCGCCAAGAAATATTTTCGAGGTGAGAAGTTTTCATGGACTGGCTAGTTTCTACAGAAAATTCATCAGGAATTTCAGTGGAATTAGCGCAGCGATGATGGATACTGTCAAGAAAAGACATAAATCTTTTCATTGGATTTAAGAGGTTGAGAAGAGCTTCAATCTGTTGAAGCGAAAGATAACAGAACAACCAGTGTTGGTGTTGCCGGATTTTACGAAAGTGTTCTAGCTGAAATGTGATGCAAGTGGCTTTGCCATAGGAGCGGTCTTGAGCCAGGAGGACAGACCGATTGCATATTTCAGCGAGAAGCTGGATGAGGCAAAAGTAAAGTACTCCACGTATGATAAAGAATTTTATGCTATCATACATGCGTTGAAGAAGTGGAGGCATTACTTGGTCCCAAAAGAATTTGTTTTGTATAGTGATAATCATGCATTACAGTTTGTGACTCAACATGAGAAGTTGAATCAGAAACATGCTAAATGGGTAGAGTATATGCAGAATTTTACATTTGTATTTAAACACATTTCAGGTACTGCTAACAAAGTGGCTGATGCTTTGAGCAGGAAGTGTTTGTTGTTGCAGGAGTTCCGCGTCAAAACATTGGGTTTTGAAAATCTTAGGGACATGTATGCAGGTGATGCAAATTTTGCAGAGGCATATGAAGCAACTGAGAATCCAGTTCTCAGAGACAGAAGCCCATGGATAGATTATATGATCCAGGAAGGATTGTTGTTCAGAGGAAATCAACTATGCATTCCAAATTGCTCCATGAGGGAGAATCTGCTAAAAGAGAAACACATTGGTGGCTTAGCAGGGCATTTTGGCCACGACAAGACATTTGCAAAGCTGAGTGAAGCATATTTTTGGCTAGGGATGCGGTCGGAAGTCAAGAAGTTTGTTGACAGGTGCAAAATTTGCCAGCATTCAAAGGGCAGGAAGCAGAATGCGGGATTCTATCAAACGTTACCCATACCCGAGAGGCTGTGGGATGAAATCAGCATGGATTTTGTATTGGGATTGCCTAGGACGCAAAGAGGACATGATTCGATCTTTGTGGTGGTTGACAGGTTTTCCAAAATGGCACATTTTATTCCATGCTAGAAGACCAGCGATGCGACTCATATCGCAAATTTGTTCTTCAAGGAGATCGTTAGACTTCATGGTTTACCCAGAAGCATAGTATCGGACAGGGATACAAAATTCATTGGACATTTCTGGAGGACACTCTGGAAGAAGATGGGAACTAATTTGATGTTTAGTTTTGCCTATCATCCTCAGACAGATGGGCAAACAGAGGTGGTAAATAGAAGTCTGGGAGATTTATTAAGAAGCTTGGTGACAGAGCACCACAACAGTTGGGACAATGTGTTGCCACATGCAGAGTTTGCATACAACGACTCAGTGAACAAAAGCACAGGGAAAAGTCCATTTGAGATTGTATACGACAGGCAGCCAAGAGGAGTATCTGAACTGAGGGACTCAGAGCAGATAATGACTAAGAGCGCAAGCGCTGAAGAATTCGCAGAGGCGATGAAAGAACTTCACAGCAGGGTGAAGGAGCGATTGCTGGAATCAAACCAAGAATATAAGCGCAGCGCGGATCAGCATCGGAGACAACTTCAGTTCGAAGTTGGTGATCTAGTTTTGGCACATCTGAGGAAGGAAAGGTTCCCAAGGGGAACATACAACAAGTTAAAAATGAAGAAAATTGGGCCATGCAGAGTCCTAAAGAAATTGGG
>ML828413.1:0-16033 GCA_009831015.1 Picea engelmannii | reverse complement strand
TGAGGTTAATGAATGAAGTGCTGAAGGAATTCATTGGTAAGTTTGTCATTGTTTATTTAGATGACATATTAATTTTCAGCAAAACAAAAGAAGAACATTTGAAGCATTTAGCTGCAGTAATGAAGAAGCTACAGCAGGAGAAGTTGTTAATCAACATGAGGAAATCTTCATTTATGAAGACATAACTCGTTTACTTGGGATTTGTCATATCGGCAAATGAATTAAAGATGGATCCAATTAAAGTGGAGGTAATTAAAAATTGGCCATCGCCAAGAAATATTTTTGAGGTGAGAAGTTTTCATGGACTGGCTAGTTTCTACAGAAAATTCATCAGGAATTTCAGTGGAATTAGCACAGCGATGATGGATACTGTCAAGAAAAGACATAAATCTTTTCATTGGACTGAAGAAGCTGAGAAGAGCTTCAATCTGTTGAAGTGAAAGATAACGGAACAACCAGTGTTGGTGTTGGCGGATTTTACGAAAGTGTTCCAGGTGAAATGTGATGCAAGTGGCTTTGCCATAGGAGCGGTCTTGAGCCAGGAGGACAGACCGATTGCATATTTCAGCGAGAAGCTGGATGAGGCAAAAGTAAAGTACTCCACGTATGATAAAGAATTTTATGCTATCATACATGCGCTGAAGAAGTGGAGGCATTACTTGGTCCCAAAAGAATTTGTTTTGTATAGTGATAATCATGCATTACAGTTTGTGACTCAACAGGAGAAGTTGAATCAGAAACATGCTAAATGGGTAGAGTATATGCAGAGTTTTACATTTGTAATTAAACACATTTCAGGTACTGCTAACAAAGTGGCTGATGCTTTGAGCAGGAAGTGTTTGTTGCTGCAGGAGTTCCGCGTCAAAACATTGGGTTTTGAAAATCTTAGGGACATGTATGCAGGTGATGCAAATTTTGCAGAGGCATATGAAGCAGCTGAGAATCCAGTTCTCAGAGACAGAAGCCCATGGATAGATTATATGATCCAGGAAGGATTGTTGTTCAGAGGAAATCAACTATGCATTCCAAATTGCTCCATGAGGGAGAATCTGCTAAAAGAGAAACCCAGTGGTGGCTTAGCAGGGCATTTTGGCCACGACAAGACATTTGCAAAGCTGAGTGAAGCATACTTTTGGCCAGGGATGCGGTCGGAAGTCAAGAAGTTTGTTGACATGTGCATAATTTGCCAGCATTCAAAGGGCAGGAAGCAGAATGTGGGATTCTATCAATCGTTATCCATACCCGAGAGGCCGTGGGATGAAATCAGCATGGATTTTGTATTGGGATTGCCTAGGACGCAAAGAGGACATGATTCGATCTTTGTGGTGGTTGACAGGTTTTCCAAAATGGCACATTTTATTCCATGCCAAAAGACCAGCGATGCGACTCATATCGCAAATTTATTCTTCAAGGAGATCGTTAGACTTCATGGTTTACCCAGAAGCATAGTATCGGACAGGGATACAAAATTCATTGGACATTTCTGGAGGACACTCTGGAAGAAGATGGGAACTAATTTGATGTTTAGTTATGCCTATCATCCTCAGACGGATGGGCAAACAGAGGTGGTAAATAGAAGTCTGGGAGATTTATTAAGAAGCTTGGTGACAGAGCACCACAACAGTTGGGACAATGTGTTGCCACAGACAGAGTTTGCATACAACGACTCAGTGAACAGAAGCAGAGGGAAAAGTCCATTTGAGATTGTATACGACAGGAAGCCAAGAGGAGTATCTGAACTGAGGGACTCAGAGCAGATAATAACTAAGAGCGCAAGCGCTGAAGAATTCGCAGAGGCGATGAAAGAACTTCACAGCAGGGTGAAGGAGCGATTGCTGGAATCAAACCAAGAATATAAGCGCAGAGCGGATCAACATCGGAGACAACTTCAGTTCGGAGTTGGTGATCTAGTTTTGGCACATCTGAGGAAGGACAGGTTCCCAAGGGGAACATACAACAAGTTAAAAATGAAGAAAATTGGGCCATGCAGAGTCCTAAAGAAATTGGGAGAAAACGCTTATGAAATTGAGTTGTCGGATGTGATCGGAATATCTCCGACATTCAATGTCTCGGACTTATACCCATATAAGGTTGAGAAAGCAGGAGCTGAAAGTGATAAACAGCCAGAGATCCAGTGGCAGAAGCAGATGTCGATTGCAGAGAAGCCACAGATGGAGCCTATACTTGACAGGAAGGTGAGCAAAAAGACCAGACGAAAGGAATACTATGAGTATCTGGTCAAATGGAAAGGCCATCGAGTGGAAGATGCCAACTGGGAGACTAAAGCAGTGATTCAAAAGCATGGACAGACCGTGCATGAGCTCATGGACAGGAGCCCATGAAAGTTTTCAACCCGAGGAGTGTGATGCAGGAGCATCGCCCATAACAAGCGAGCCAGCATGGAAGACAATGAACAGCTGGACAAGGCCAGCCGAAACTTTTGAATTTCCATTCAAGATGATGCGCCAATATATAAATGATGCATTTATAGAAAGCGCCTTTGTATATTGTATTGGACCTTGAGCCTTAAGCTCTCGTCCTTTAGTAAATAGTCGGCATTTAATAGATTTAATGCTGGTAGATAGGATTTTAAGTCTAGATTTGATAGTTTAGAGTCTAAGAGGGAAAACGGATATAGACACCCTCATTGTATCATTGTAACATTATCAAGCATTCAGAAGAGAAGAGCAGGCAAAGAATTGTATGGAGAACACCCATATACAGATATTGAATTAATAGAGGAGCTTTGATTTAAACTCATGGTTTGTGTTGTTTTCTCTGTGTGTTGATGTTATGCTCAGGAATGTTTGCTTTCTTGTTATGCATTTGCTTTGTATATGATGTGCATGTGACTTCATGTTTCAAACTGGAGTCTGAAAGGGAGAGAGAGTGAGGTTCAATTGTTTTTCTATCTGAGCCAGGAGATTCCTGCAAGGTGGGCTGGAAGACCTGTCACCATCTTCCCTAGAGCAGGAAGAGCTCTATAAGGAAAATGAGCAAGTCGCCTATGCCATAACTCACTCAGATTGATAGAATCATGCATCAGGGCCTGAACTGGTCAACTGTTAATCTGCACAAACTCCTTGTCTGGTCAGACTGCTTTACATCTCAAACTAGAGACTACGTAATATGTTATCTTCTGCAATCGTCACTATAGCCCCCTCTCAGAGCTATCACTGGTGACCTGCCTCCGTGGTAACTTGCCCGAAACAAGAAACAAGAACAACATCTCCATGGAAACCTCCATATTGTTTAACAAGATAACATCCCCGCAACAAAGTCAACAACCAAGAATATCTCCTAGAGGAGATCAATTTAGCTTGCAAACGAGTGTATCTCATAATGATCATAACTTCAATAGATCAAAGTGCAACATAAGATCACGATAATGCCATAACAACTAGAGGCATATCAAAACAATCAAACCTGGAGTCTTCACTTCAGGGATGGTGAGTTGTTTCTCTGAATGTACTAGATCTGAGATCCTTTGGATCTACATATTGTCGCTTGGACAAAAGATCCCCCTCCTGCAAACACCCTCATGATAATGATACAATTTTAAGCATATACAAGTGCATAACTCTGAAATTTGTAGCACCATCCAACTTGTCTTCTAATCTCAAGACTTGCGTAACTGGCAACTACAACTGGAAACTGCAACTGGCATGAAGCAACTGGCACTGCCACTGCAACTCTCCAATAGGTTGATCAACGAGCTTGACAAGGTATAGGTCTGAGCAACGACAAATTGCAACAACAAATCTCACGATCTTCCTTCCAGCGATTAGACTGTTCTGAAAGAAGCCTGCTCTGATACCATGTTGAATTTTCATTAGTTTTGTTAACATTAGATTTATCATAGCAATTTAATCTTCTTCTTGCATGCTCATTTCACCATAGGTGATGTTGCACCATCGCCACCCAACCATCGACACCTACGCATGCCTTCCCCCATGCTAAGCATATACTGCAATATAAAGCAGTAGTTTAGCCTGGGAAACCCTTCTACACAAGGGAAGAAAACCCAACAAATTTTTCTTATAGAGAATATCCTCGCCAAGGACCAACTCTATCTACTAGAGAAAACCAACAAAGAAGAATACTTATTTCAACAAGAGATAACCTAGAAATATTGTTGCAACACACCCTAGCCAGAGCGCTAGAGTGTCTTGCCTCCACCAGCGCACCACTAAGAGATAAACCCTCCACCTACGGCCTTCTTTCTCCTGCAGTTGCAACTCTCCTTCAAACTTGCACTATGTATCAATGTGAGAGTGTGTCCAATGAGAAAGGCGTCACCTTTATTTATACTAATCTGTCCAGTGACTTTTCAAGCAGGCCCGACGTAATTTTCTGGAAAATATATTTTTTGTTTGTCTTTTTCTTCAGGAACCGACTTTACTTCTGGAGCATTATAATTCTTTATGATTTTCAGTGTGGTTGACTTCTCTTCTAGGATCTTCTTTGACTTCTTGGAGTCTTCATCTATAAGAAAAGTTTTCCTGGAGGTGAATACCTCCCACTGCTACCAAAAACATCAACAATTGGATATTATACAAGTAAGAAATTTAAATATTAGAGTCACTTTCACAGTCTCTAGATGATCTTTGTGATTTTTTGCAATATTGTTATTGTTCTTAATCTCTCTCATGGCTCTTTTCCAACTAAACATTAGCAAGATATTCCCTTGTAATGTATCTACCCCTATTTTGTTCCTACTTTTCCACACACATTCTGTAGAAATAATTCCCTTGGAAACTCTCTGGCACTTTCCCCCATTCCAAAGATTGTACACAGTGTAAAGTGGGTGATGTAGAATTAGTGTGCCTGACCTCATGGGAATTAAACCAAGGACCTACATGACATGCCGGATTATTGGCAATGTCTTGGAAACAATGGCACTAGTCGATTGAGCTAATCCCTAGCGATTAAAAAATGTTTGAAAAAATTTCGTCCCACCCTTAAGTATGAGTGAGATTGTTGATCCCTTGCTAGCCTCGATCAACCCACAAGGGGTAAACATGTCACACGCGGGATTTGAACCTGGGTGGGGAGGATATCAACTTCTTCTCTTAACCACCCAAGTTAGACCTAATTGACAACTTTTCTATATATTTAACAAACCATTCTCCAGTTATTCAACTTGCTACCCTAAGATATTTTGGTGGTAGTCGGTTGCACTTTAGTGGTATTGGTTGCAATCTTGTAGCATCCATAAAGAGAGAACTAAAATCACGACATGACAAACTACTAATTCAATGTCTTTTTGGATCAAAACAATAAAATAGAAAATAAAGAGAGAAATAACACAAACTCGGAGTTTGAAACTTGACATAATTTTGGCATTTTAATACATGATTAAGTAATGCAAAATACATAATCATGCATCTATGAAACAACATAACACATGAATTTCAGCACCTGCAAAATTTCAACTTCTGAATACTTAAAACAATGCCTTGAAGATCATTTTAGTTGTTGTAATGAAAAACCCTATGTTATTCGGTCCTTGATTAAAAGAAAAAAGAAAAAAAGACCACTAACACCAATAATAATCTAGCTATGTTTCCAATGAGGAGGACTTGGGTCATAGGTTAAAATCTGGTAGAGTTCCTTTGGCCTACTTGCCGCTATTGTGGATGGCGATTGAGTTGCCCTCCATCCAAATATTTTGAGAAAGAGGGGAGAGCCCATGAGGTTTTTTTCCAAGGAAAGTCTGGCTAGGAAACCCAAGGGATGTTTCCCCACATTTGTGGACAACATCCCTAGTAAACTATCGACATAGACTAGTGTGCCTAACTCAGGAGGATTCAAACTGAGCACCTATTGACACAGAACTGGCCAAATGCCTAACAACTTTAGCAACAACTGTTTGAAGTAGCCCCTTAGACTAAAAGTAGAGGGATATATACAATACTGAATCATATCCTCTTGAGATGCTTCAACTTATTCTAATTTTGTTTCTGATCACTATGTATTTAGATTAGAGATTGGTGAAATCTGAACTGCTTACTTTGAGTTTTGTAACAAAGTCCAATTCAACTACAAGTCAAAGGGCTTGTCAAGTCCCATCCTTTAAGGCTTTTCTTTAACTTTCAAAGTCACAAGTTCAATTCATGCAACTTTGCTGGAAATCGATTATTGTAGTGATGGAATCGATGAAAATAGATCTCACGAGTCGCATTTGGGGACTTGAACTATTTAGCCATCACACGATGTGCTCATGTTTGAATAAATTAGTTAACACCCTAAATCCCTGACCCACATGCAACAATTTCAATTAACACCCCCAATAGGTTCTGCTCAATGTGCAACTAAATTTTATTATATCCATGCCACCATTCGAGAATGGTTCCCTGTGCCTCGTTACTTTAAGCGCAATTACAATCAAACCATGGCTAACCAACTCTATATCTAAGCAAATACTTCTAGTACAAGTGAGCTACTATTTTCTTACAAATCATTACCTTCGTCTCTAAGAAAATAAAAGTACCACTGAAGCTCATTCTGGAATTGTAGCACCAATGAATCCTGGGATTGCAGCACCAATGAACAAAAGCATAAAATATACTCCGCCATTTACTTATAAGTTATTTTTCTGCATTGATGGACATTGGTCGGCCAGAATGGATAATTATATTCATTTTTTCTTATTTTTTATAAAGAATAGAAATTCTCTTTTCTTTCTTAGCATTTCCAATATTTATCTGCTCCGAAGATAATTTATTTAGAGAAACTTTGTACAAAGGGAGTTGTTAACTGATAGCTTTAACTACAACAAATTGTTACATCTGTGCATATGAAGACTGATATACACTTGAAAATTACAAGCCTAATTAGCTAATGACTAAGATTTACAAAATATTCACAATTACCAAATGGATAAATAGTAGCAACAAGAAGGCTCAACAGATGACAGTTTTTCAGTTCTTTGAACACTTCACCTTCCAGCAACAGTCCTGCAAACCAAGATGAGCTCTCAAGGGAGCTCATGCCCCCTCACTGTTGCTAGTGACATTCGGAAAGTAGATGCCACTAACCTTCTGTAAGTTGGGAATTTTACACCTTCTCATGGTCATGCCTCCACTCACACATAGTAGTCTAAGAACTTATACTACAGTTCATGTTAGGATAAGCCAAGATCAGTGCCAATTCCACGTTTAGTGTTGTTATTGACCAACCTCCCTGCATAAGGGACTGTGCTTCCCTTTTAACACTTGAGCACCTTACTGAATCAAAGAAGCAGGACTCAAATACAATTTCCAATTGCTCCCTTTATGCAAGAGACTACTATATCCACTTCAATTATTAACTCAAAACAATTGAATATGAATATGATGCTCCAACAGAATTTGCCCAAGCTCCACCTCTAACCATTCAAATGAAGATGCCAATGAAACGTGCATCTTTGCTCTGTCCCAAATTCGTGGTCTTCTCCCTTGTAAAACACTCTTTCCATCCTGAGCTTGACAGATGGCTCCCTTGATGAGATCTACTTTTGCACTTTCCAAAGGCTGCAAATCCATCTCACCAACCACTGAATTTATGTTGAAGCTTTTGTAGCTTCGAGAGGTAGTCCCACAAGGGGACATGGTGTCAGGCATGTCGGAATTTTCGTTGGCACCAGATCAGCATTTCGTTTCAGTGAAATCGGCCTTGGAATGAGGCTAGGGCCTCATGGACAAGTTGATGAGCTTTGTGGGTTTGTGTTGGGGTTTCACACCGACAAAAGAGAATAGAATATTCTAATTAATTGTTGAGTTTAAAAGGGGTTCATAAACTCACTCATAAGACTCCTATATAAGGAGAGGAAATATTGTGACAAATCTCATTGTATCATTATGGAGTTAGGATTAGTGAGAGTGCACTTGTGCTAAGAGCTTGGAAATTTCAGCAAGGGAAATTCTGCAATGGCGACAAATCTGGCCTAGGGTTTCAAGGAGGAATTTTTGTTTCTAGTTTAGCCAAGGAAGACTTCTTTTCCAGCCAAGAGAGGGCACACGTGTGAGGAAGAGGGAGAAGCTGCAGGCTGCACGTGTGGGAGAGAGGGTACAACCACACATGTGAACAAAACTGTACGGACAATTCATACAGTCACACGTGTGAACATGCCACACGTGTGCATGAGCATAATAGGTCCGCACGTGCGAGTTTTCAGGTAGGCAGCAGGTCTGTACAACTGACGTTAGTAGCCGTATGACCAACATCAGCAGTCCATACAAATGGCAGTTGGAGCAGATTTGCAGGCATACGATTTTCCGGGATTTTGTTGAAGTTTGGTTTGCTGATTTTTCCTGGTTTTAGAGGACAAGGTTGTCCTCAATTTTGGTGTAATTCTGACAGCTGGGAGGGCTAGTTTTTGCTCTCAGTTTCTAAATTTGACAAAGTTACCGAACAAAAATTTTGTGTCTCATGTGTGTTGATGATTCATCTCTGATCTTGATTGTTTCCGCTACTATATTTTTCAATCAATAATTCCAGTGTAAAATTGTTCAGTGATAACTAGCTAGGGTTTACTGTTTGCTCACCAGGTAGCAATTTTCAGATATGAAATTAGTCACATAGAGTTGCGTGTGAAAATTGGCATGGTATCACAGCTTGGGATTTGAAGAGAAGAGGATCATCTATGAGACACAATTGCTGCTGCAAGTACAACAAGTTGTTGTAAATTTCTTGTTTTGTTCTGGACAAGTCAAAATGGTGAACACATTGAAGATTGAGGATAGGTCGGAAGGAGCAACCAACTTTCGGGCTTGGAAGGCTAGGGTTATTCTTCTGCTGGAGGAGAATGACCTCAAGGAGTATGTTGAGAGTGTGGTTGCCAGTCCTATTGATGCGCAGGAATTAGCAACTCACAAGAAGAAGTGGAGTCCAAGCGAGTGTTGATAGAATTCATAAAGGATCACTTGATACCTCACATTGTTGAGAAGACGACTACCAAGGAAATGTATGATGCTTTGGTAGGTCTATACCAAAATGGGAATACATGCAGGAAGTTACATTTGAAGCACCAACGCCAAGTTGTCAAGATGTCCAATAAGAACATAGTAGGGAACTATCTTATGAAGATTATACAGATCCGAGATCAGCTTGTGGTCATCGATGATAAGGTGGAGGGTGTTGAGTTGGTGAATGTAGCATTGAGAGGTCTTCCCAGGTCTTGGGAACCATTCGTGCCGGGGATCTACACGAGAGCAGTTGCCAGGGTTTGATAGACTATGGACTGATTGTATCTAGGAGGAGACTCGGCTAGTCTCTAGGGATGGCTTGGATGGGCTAGTGAAGAACAAAAGTGATGAGAACTAGGCCCTTGCAACCTGCACTAGGAAGGGCATAAGAGGTTCTCCTGGAAGAAGGGTTTCTCTCGAGAGAGAAGCATCTCGAAAACCGAGACAGAACAAGGATCTTAGTAAGATTAGATGTTTTGAGTGTCATGATTATGGTCACTACGCTTCACAGTTTCCACACCGGAAGCGAAGGGGAAGAAGGCAACATGCATCAACAATAGAGGTTGATGAGGTTGCAGACAGGTTTTAGAGGGAGATTTTGTTGGTCTTTGCCCTTTCAGGTACAATTTCCAGCAGGGGGACTTGGTTGGTGGATAGTGGAGCCTTTTGCCACATGATTGGTACACGAGAGTTGTTTGACAACTTCACAGAGACCGACTCAGACTTGTGTGTGGAGCTTGGTATGGGAACCAAACATGTAGTACGAGGATCTGGTATAGTATCATTTCGAATAGAGTCAGGAGAAGTGTTGAGCGTATTAAAAGTGTTATGGGTGCCAGAACTCAGGAGGAGTGTTCTCTCAGTCTCGAAGATTGAGAAGAAGGGCTACCATATATTGTTTCAAGATGGACATGTGTTGTTTTAGACTATCTAGCTTCAAATTAGCGATGGTTCTTGGAGTTAGAGAGGGAGACCTATATAGGTTGAGGGGCTAGCCTATGCGAGCTGTGACCAACAATAGCAGAGAGACAGATGAGGAGGAGCAGGTAGCTCCACCAGTGGTGAGGTAGGTAGCTCCACCAATAGTGCAGGTTCAGAGGGAGCAGATAGCTCCACCAGTGGTACATGCTCTGAGGGAGCTAGAGTTGAGAGGGAGTTAGACCTCAAAATCCAGTAGGGAGGACCAGCCTCCCAGGATTGTTCATAGGAAGTTGGACTTCTGAGGGAATCAACAGGCTTAGAGGGAGTATCACTCATCACGAGGGAGTCTACCTTCAGGTACATATGGAAGAGAGGAATCTTCCAAGCAGGTGTCATGGGTTGAGGAGGCCAGACAGAAGGCTTTGAAGCACGAGCTTCTAAGAGAAATGTATCCTCCATGGAGGATCCATTTGTTACAACAAGATTTTCCTCAGTGATCGAGGGAGCAGCCAGTCAGGAGGACTGGATAGTAGGATTTGCCTCAGTGACCGAGGGAGCAACCAATCAGGAGGACTGGACAACAGGATTTGCTTCAGTGACTTAGG
The DNA here is from genome assembly GCA_009831015.1 of Picea engelmannii. Taxonomy (NCBI): domain Eukaryota; kingdom Viridiplantae; phylum Streptophyta; class Pinopsida; order Pinales; family Pinaceae; genus Picea; species Picea engelmannii. The sequence goes on along the minus strand of ML828413.1, from coordinate 5,559 downwards.
ATGCAGCCGGTCAGGAGGATTGGAGAGCATAATTAGCTTCGGTGACAGAGGGAGCAACCAATCAGGAGGATTGAATTATAGCTATGGTAGCAGATGTAGTACAAGAGACAGAGTCACTTCCAGTGTGGGAGACAGAGATACATCTAGATGTTGGAGAATGGAATACCTACCTTGCTGAGAGGGAGTGTTGAAACTTTTGTAGCTTTGGGAGGTATTCCCACAAGGGGCCATGGTGTCACGCATGTGGGAATCTTGGTTGGCACCAGATTAGCCTTTTGTTTCAGTGGAATCGGCCTTGGAATGAGGCTAGGGCCTCATTGGCAAGTTGATAGGATTTGCGGGTTTGTGTTGGGGTTTCACACCCACAAGAAAGAACAAAATATTCTAATTAATTGTTGAGTTTAGAAGGAGTTCCTAGACTCACTCATAAGACTCCTATATAAGGAGAGGAGATTGTGACAAATCTCATTGTCATTATGGTGTTAGCATAAGTGAGAGTGCACTTGTGCTAAGAACTTGGAAATTTCAACAAGGGAAATTCTGCAATGGTGACAAATCTGGCCTAGGGTTTCAAGGAGCAATTTTTGTTTCTGGTTTAGCCAAGGAAGGCTTCTTTTCCAGCCAAGGGAGGGCACACGTGTGAAGAAGAGGGAGAAGCTGCAGGCCACATGTGTGGGAGAGAGGGTACAGCCGCACATGTGAGCCGTACAGGCCGCATGTGTGAACATAACTGTACGAACAATCTGTACAATCACACGTGTGAACATGCCGCACGTGTGCATGAGCAGAACATGTCTAAACGTGCGAGTTTTCAGGCAGGAAACAGGTCTATACAACTGACGTCAACAGTCCATACAGGTGTCAGCTGCAGCAGATTTGCAGGCATAGGATTTTCCGGGATTTCGCTGAGGTTTGGTTTGCAGATTTTTCCTGGTTTTAGAGGACAAGGTTGTACTCAGTTTTGGTGTAATTGTGACAGCTGGGAGGGCTGGTTTTTGCCCTCAGAATTTCTGAATTTGACAAAGTTACAGAGCAAAAAATTTGTGTCTCATGTGTGTTGATGATTCATCTATGATCTTGATTGTTTCCGCTGTTATATTTTTCAGTCAATAATTTCAGTTTAAAATTGTTCAGTGATAACAAGCTAGGGTTTACTGTTTGCTCACTAGGAAACAATTTTCAGATTTGAAATTAGTCACATAGAGTTGCGTGTGAAAATTGACAATTTATTCGCTTTTCTATAGACTTTGAACTAGATTTGCAGTGAGTTTCCAATTAAAAATTTAGCATGTTGAATAACATTCACCTGCTTAGATTTACTTGCTTCATGGTAATTTGTGATGCTTACCAAATCCGACAATCACTTTTCTCTAATGGGCAAGCCATCCTATCCGAATCAAATGCTCTACCTTCCAGGTACCACATCCTATTTGAAGAAATCTAAATGTCACACATTGGTGAGAGATCGCCACCTCTTTTTCCTTGGCCCAAGCATTTTCAAATATTTATTCCAGTACAATTCACATAAGCTCTAAATTTGCTATGCGAAGTTGTGAGCTGCCTAGCTAGGGACCTTAATCAACTCGGTTAGTGAAATGGACGATGGCAAGGTCTCCTTGTGAATGAACTCCTGCAAAGAAATGTAAAAGACTATCGAGCTGTAGTGGGATCAGAGCTGAATCATTAGTTCTTTGATCCTTTATGCAGATTCTTATAATTTGAATTTTGGCTAGTGTAGTTTAAATTTAGTAGATTGCCAATACGAATTAACGAAAAACTTCGTTGCTGAAAGGTTCATCGATATTGCTCCAATAACTAATACCAAAATGTCATAAATAGAGCCATTTTGCATGGTCAGATTAGTTAGGTTATTCTACATTAACCAAAAGTTCGCTTTTTTAGGTTTGTGCTTTGCAATCTGTTACACAATGTGATTAAGTCATGTTTTACTATATTGGAATTTGAACAGAGTTTGATCCAACTTTCAGTAGGTTGCAACCTACATTTGCAAAACCTAGGAATATTCTTTAGATTATGTCCACAAAATCCCGTTATAAGATAATATCCATGAATGAGAAATGACCCTTATTGTCAAAACTTTGCATTGTTCACAGTTAATTTTCTTTTATTTTATGAAATAGGTCAAACATAATACTATTAAAGTTGGCAATTTTCAAATACAATCACTCCATGGTTAAAATATGAAACTGTCCAACACATTTTATTAAAGATGAGCAGCTTTTAGATCTTTAAATTTTTGGAGGTGAAATGCCATATTTCTTGCTTATTGTTGAGATAATAAACTCACATGTGAATATTGTATGAATGAGGATAGACGTTGTCTATAGGCACAGTGTAGGGTCAGTAAGCAATAAAAGAATCTGCAAACACAAGATTTCTTTATTAAACTACATATCTTACACTGGGCTTCTGTTTAAAGATCAATGTGCTCATTACATGAATTATAAAAAAATGACAACTGAAACCTACTGTGAGTAGATCTAATTTCAAAATATGGGAAGCTGCAAGGTTTTTGGAAAAATGCGCATAGGTATTTCTATGCTTGGACACCGAGCATTTCATTGTTAGAACTGTGCTCTTTCCAAAGAGTGGAGCACTACATATGGTATGATCTCTCTCTCTCTCTCTCTCTCTCTCTCTCTCTCTCTATTTTCTTGGCTTCAAGAATGTGTAAAATCCGTTACAATGATAGGGATAGAAATTATACAATACAAAGAGACTACCTGATTGATTTTACACAAGGACATTTTGCACACGGAACAAGCCTTAGGAAAAGCTTTGACCTCCTTGTCCGAGTCCTGTAACGTGTTCCCTGTCAAAAAAAACCCAACCATCTTCAGATGAGGCAGTGAAAGTACACTTTGTACACTTTATAAGAAAAGTCCATATCAAAAACTTAGTGAACGATCAGGCAATGTTAAGATCTCAGTACTCTAACTAGTGAACATTTACTAGCAATCAAGTTGCTCCATTCTACATATATGTACAAAACAATTAAACAAAAAGGATTTTGTGTGCTCTTTTGTGTATCAGGCAAGCTTTTGGCACTGTAGGAAAATGATTCCCAATACCTGTTCAGGATTCAGGATCTTCAAAGGAAATCAACTTTCAAGGCATACCTTGTGCTCAAAAAGTTGCACCCGAATTAAAATAAATTTTAAGTTGACTGGAAAAACTGGAGTATGGTATGAGTAAATAAAAGGGGTTCCTTTTTTCCCAACTTTACTAGAACACTGGTTGAAAAGGCAGAGCCATGATAGGGCGAGGCAAGAAGTGCTAGTAATCTTCTCTTGGTAAAAGCATATTTTTTGAATGCACTATATCTTCATCCTGAATATAACCCTGGGTCAAACCAAACAAAATTCATGCTTAACTTTTACAGCACTGTCACTGCCATATATAATTAGTTTCCTTCCTTCCCTTCAACAAGGTAAGGTCCTACTGAAGGAAGATAAGGTTTTGAAAGGTCTCAAGCTAGAAGGTAAGCGAAAGTCCTGAAAGGTCTTACCTATGCAAAGCATTCTTCCAACCTGATAAGACCTCTTTCGGGATTTCACTGCCTTTCAAGACCAACCTTCACTACACTCGAGTAATGTAAGGTATAACCAACTCTTATAACTCAGGTAAGTGCCCGAAGTGCAAGATTGGTTCACTTAGCTCAATCAGGTAAGGCATAACCCTGAGCTTTGCAAAGGTATGGTATTTCTACAAATAATAAATTGGAAGCACTGAAAACCTTGATCTCAAAAGTATCTTGTGTCCTCTTCAATCGACATTTATATTAGAAATATCTTGGGCTCTGTTAACCCTCAAAATGTATGAGCATTTTTGAGGGATTCTTTTCAGCATGCTAGTATCAATTCAGATCTGGGATCAAGTTTTGCTGTCGACTGAGGAAGTTTTATGACCATGGATGGAGCAGTAAATACAAAGAAAAACGGCCCAATGAACCAGATATGCAAGTTCTTTCGGCAGTCATCTTGAGTTAATAATTGGCATCACTTCATAAACACATTGTTGAGATCACTCTGAGGTAGGCTGAATTTGATCAAACCAACAGTATAGCAGTCTGAAGGTATTGGTATGGTTTTGCCTCAACCATTGCTACATTAGGATTGCAAATTTTGCTAAGAACCTATCAGTTGCTTACAACCAGAGCAGAGTTCTGAGCTGTGCAAAGGGTATCGTGAATGTGAAAAGACTAAAAGGTAGCCGACCTGTCCCAGCAAACATCAGCCTCCAACTTTCATTCTGCAAATCTCAACTATCATAATGCGTCATTGTTGAGGTTTGCAGAATGAAAGTGCACTTCTGGCACTTGGGATAGAGTTTACACCACTGGCTGGTTCAGTTATACCCTTTCTAGCTCTTGGTCTATGAATTGATGACATCTTTGTCCTTATTCTGGAAGTCACTCCAGATTTGGCATAATAAAAGAGCTGTTATATACCAGCATTATATCCTGATCATAGAGGAAGGTTTAATGGCTGATCTGGAGCATAGGTTGTGATGTCCCCTTCTACTTGATCATGATGGGAGGATGACTTAGTAGCCTATATGACTACTGTAGGCTATAGTCAGCGAAGAAAAAGGGAGTCGGGGGCTTTATTTGATGTCACCTAGCGAGGAGATGTTATATTTCTAAAGTGACATTAAGTAAAAAAGTAATAAAGTAACTTTTAGATTAATAGTTACGAGATGTTATATTTTTAAAGTGACATTAAGTAAAAAGGTAATAAAGTAACTTTCAGATTATTAGTTACATAAACATTAGTAAAAAGTGACGTTTAATCTTTAAGTGAAAAGTAAAAGGGGAATAAGGGTCATGCTGGATTAAGTCAAAGAGGAAAGATCTAGATGGGAAAAAGGGGCATCGAAGAACTATAAAAGGAGGGGTAGTGCTCCACTTCCTTCAATATGTTTTGGATTGATCTCTTATTGGAGTGGTCTTGTTAGCCAAGGTTCTCTTTGGGTTTTGGCATAAACCCTTCCATTTGAGTTTGGTTTCGGTGGTGCAATATCCACCCTAGCTAGACAACGAGGAGGATCCATCTAGGATCATCATTTGAGCTTCATCTTGTTGTTTGACCTCAGCTTGGAGGTGTATCGACTTGCTTAGGAGGTTCGTGTAGTTTCCTTGAGGTGGACAGATTCATCTTTTGTAGGGTCATGAGGGTTTGGAGAAGGCTGTGAGGGTTTGTTGGGGATTGTTAGCCTTTGGAGACTCGTTGAGGGTACCTTGAGGAGTCGATCCATCTTTCTACAGAGCTGTGAGGGTTTGGAGGAGGGCTGTGAGCCCATTCTTGAGTTGGAGGTTTGATCTCCCTTGGAGAGGTCGATATTGACTTGAGGATGTAGCGTTAGGCCTAGAGAGCCCTTGGAGTTGGATGACATCATTCCTGGAGAGGGTTTGAGGCTAGGAGTTGGCCTTTTTGCAGTGTGGAGGAGGACGCATCATCTCTTGAGGTGGCCATGGCATCTTCCAGGTTTTTGGCTTGAGCATTGTTGTGTTTTCATTGATGTATTGCAACAGTCATA
>ML828412.1:14248-24990 GCA_009831015.1 Picea engelmannii | reverse complement strand
AGGAGAAAAAGTGGCATTAAATGATATTCCATTAGCAAAGAAAAATTCAGCCACTACATCATCTGCCTCCTCCTTGCGTTGTGTATTGAACATCTCTATGACAAAAACTTTCCTACTTGAAACAATGTTACTAGAAACCCCTATTGAATCAACTTGATCATGGTCATGAGTTTCTCCATGAGAGAATGCCATTGAGCTAGGAAATCTCATTTTTAAAAAAATGGAAGGGTTGTCCTCCTCTTCCTCTGCAAGAATAGTACCACTTGTGGCAACCATGTGAAGTTTAGTCATTTCAATTATTTTTTCCAATGGGTAGGTGCATATTTGTACTCCATCACCCAGAATAGCCAATAGATGATGATAAAATCTAGTGTAGCTGCCCTTAAATATATGATTGCAAAGGCTGCATAACCATTGCTCTGAATCACCACTGTGTTTCCTCTTGTTTTGAGTGACCTTCTTGACAAATTGCAACAAGTGTTTCTTGACATTTATGGCACTGGAAATTGAGTGTTCATTGGACTCGGGAATTGTATTTGGAGGTCCTCTCATTTCAGATTGAGGATATTGAGAAGGGTTTTCCATCTGAAATATTTCACGGATTTTAAAAAATTACAAAATAAGTCATGACAAATTAAAAGTTTTAAAAGAGGCTTCAAAGTTTAGATTAATATTTAATTTTACATGATTTAAGAAGTTAATAATTAATATTTTAATTTATTAAGTTTATTAATGTGAGCCTGTAACTATAACTGTGATTGTAGCCTGTAACTATAACAATGAATTTTACTGTTGTAGCTTGTAACTATAAATTTCAAATTTATATAGTTACAGGCTACAATAGTGACTGCAAATTAAATTGTTACTGTAAATTAAAAATTTTAATTAATATAATTATTAATATATTCCAGTTTACTAAATTAAAATTTCATAAAATTGTAATACACTACAGAAATTGTAAAACACTTAATAACTTATTAATACATTATTAATTAACAATTACTATTATAATTTTTTAATAAATATAAAATAAATTAAATAATAAATTTACAACTGTATAGTGTATAGTTTATACTAGACTATGAATTAAATTATAAAGATTTAAATTTTAAGTGCACACTATACAATGTATATTATTAAAATGATAAAATATGATATATTATATATATAGTCATATTAATAATTAAATTTTAATATACATAAACAATAATAAATTTAGGGAGTACAGTTAGGGTTTCAGCATGGTTTGGAGTTAATCAGATAGGGTTCACAGTTTAATGGAGGTCGTTTTGGTGCCCTGGTAGCTGTGGAAGGTGGGAACGATGGTCAATGGCTAGGTAGGGAACCAGTTTTTACTCCATCTATGGTGTAAATGATAGGTTCTATGGCTAGGGAGGTAGTCGTGGCTTTAAACTACTTGTGGGGGCTTGGATCAAAATGCACTTTGAAGATTTTCTCTGTGAACCCTTGGTTTAGTCTCGACAGGATCAGTATGGACCCAAGTGGGGTGTCGGACCTGGGATTTATGGAGGATGGAACAATTAATGGGTCCCCATCAAACCCTGTCTTTACTACTTTGGGCCTTGAGGAGCTGATTCCAGAGGACTTGAACATTACCTTGACATCTGGAATTTTCCTGGGGAATCACACCCTGTCTCCTCTGTCTTTTTCGATAGGGCTGAAAAATGGATCAATGGTGTCTTCTTTGGTGGGCTTGGAGGATGTACTAGAACCGATTCCAGTTTTTTCAAAAGGTATTTTCACTAGCCTTAGATCCGAACCTGGGGCTACCAATATTGTTGCTAACTAAGATACATCTCAGAAAGATTCAGGGGAGGACTACCCGAGAGCCCTTTTTTCGCCCTCATAACTACTCAACGAATCGAGACCTCTTTTGGAACCTGCGTCAATGGTAGGAACTTATTTTGGTAGGGATCTCTCTCTTGGCAGGGCTTCCAGTCTTGCTGATCCCCCTCAGGGGCAAGGCTCCAAGGGTTTGACTCAGAAAGGAAGCGGAGAACAACTCAAGGTTTCTGGGGTTTCAAAGTGCTCGACGCCAAAGGGTACCCAATGCGCTCATGACCGCTCTGACCTAGATTGTCTGGTCTTTGGAGAAGACATTGATATGGATCAAGTGGTAGAGTTTTATGAGCTAGCGGTGGTAGGGAGAGCAAGAGGTAAAAGACTAGGAACTACTTTTCTTCGCTCTTGGGTGGAAAACTCTCAGGGCTCCAATCTAACCTCCTCTCCTTGCATTCATTTTCTGGCAAGGGGATGGTTCTCCTTTGTATTAAAGGCCTCCTCGGATGTGGACTGGGTCCTCTCAAAGGTTTGGTCAATGGGGGTACCCCAATTGTTCTCAAGTGTTGGACCCCAAACTTTGACGCCAAGAAGGAGAAAGTTGATGTCGTTCCAGTATGGGTCTGGCTACCGGGCCTTCCCATGCAATTTTGGAACCCCGTGTGCTTCACGACCTTTGGAAATAGGCTTGGAGAATTCTTGGAGGCAGACTACTCTTTTGAGGAATTAAGGCTTATGACTGTTGCTAGAATCTTAGTGCGGATGGATCTCAAGTCGGGTCTTCTAAAGGAGATGAAAATCAAAGCATCCTCTGGTATATTTCTACAGCCTCTGGATTATGAAGGCATTCCATTCAGGTGATACAGATTCCATGTATATGGACATGGTGTGGCAGAATGCACTCTACCCTTTAAAGGGAAGTATCAGGGTACTCTCATTACTGGGTCAGGGTCTGAGATGTACAGAATAAGACTAGATCGTGGGGACTCTGGGGGAATGTTGGCAGGGTGCCCTCAGGATAGGGACTTTAGATGGGACAACAAACTACATACTTCTACACTAATGGGACCTTCTTAGGTGGACAAAGCCTCACTACTCACAAAGGCTTAGAAATCCTCTCTGCTGGCTGGACCAAGAACTCAACTGTTGTCGGGTAAGCAACAATTTTCTTTGCCTCTGAATGTTTCTAATGTTTTTTCTTTGACACCTCCTTTGGGAACTATGGGCATTGAATTCCCTCCCCTGTTGGGGCTTCCCTCTACCCTTGCACCCTCCCGGTCAGTTTCGGCCTTGTGTCCCCTCCCCCCTGGGGTTCTCTTTCCTTCTTTGAGTTCACCTGTCGTCGAACAGGGACAAGTGACAAATGACTATCAGTCCAGGGAACCCGAGGGTTCGACGACCCCCTTATTTTTAAGCCTTGGGGACCCTTCTTCAGTCATTATAAAATCTTATCAGATTCCTGTCTCCTCCCTTCCCTCCCCTCCTGGCCCTCATATTGGGACTCCCTCTACCTCTCAATCTTCCTCCAGTTCCCAGTCCTCTGAGGGATATATAATTCGCTACACCCTCCACAACATGGCCATCTTCTCTGACTCAATGGGAGGAGGCTCTTTGGAAGAACAACTTGGGGCTGGAATGGGGTATCTTACTGGGGTCCAGTCCTCCTCGAGGGGAAGGGGCAGACGTTCACACCTTTTACTGGCACAAGACCGAGCTAAACTAGATGTGGCCTCGGGCAGACAATCTTCCATAGAATGGGTGCTTAGAGAAAAGAAATCCCAGGAGTTGGTTACCTCATGAAAATACTCTCCCTCAACTGTAGGGGTTTGGTGAGCCCGACAAAAAAATCATCGTTGAAAAGTCTTATTACTGTACACAACCTAGACACAATTTTTCTACAGGAAACAATGTGAACCAATGAGATAGTGACACGTGCTTCAGAATCTCTTCTCCCTGGATGGTCCTTTGTTGTGATTGATGCCAAAGGACACTCTGGGGGATTGGCAACAAGATGGAGACTGAAGAGTGGAAAATGTGATAAGGTTTGGGGCTTTAACACAGGGACCGACCTCAGTTTATTTTCAGTGGAGCTCATGCACACTTTAGTACTCATCAATGTTTACGGTCCCTATGCTGATCGGAAACAATATTGGGACTCTTTGGCTACCTGTCCTTGGATTTCCTAGGCAGGGGTTATATTGGGAGGGGACCTAAATTTCTCCTTGGGAGCGATGGAGGTCTGGGGCCCTCGTTCGTCTTCAGACCCCTTGACTGATTATTTTATACACCTCCTATATACTCTGGGTTTGTTGGATCTTCTTCCGACAAAATTACAGCCAACCTGGAGGAATCTGCGAATCGAGGATGATAGAATTGCTAAACGACTGGATTAATTTCTATTGACAGAGGATCTGGTGGATTCCCTAGGACTCATCCGTCAATGGGTTGCAAGTGAAGGAGAATCTGACCACAATCCGATTATCATGGAATTAAGGGGAAACACTTGGTGCACTCCTATCCCTTTCAAATTTTTCGAAGGATGGCTAAAAGAACCAGAGTATCAGACCTTAGTGTGCAATTTTTGGGTAACCATTGGACCCTTACACATAACACATGCTAAAATTCTCTTTATGGACAATCTAAAGAAAGTCAAACATGCCACCATTACATGGGCGCATGAGAAATGAATAAAAGAAGACCAGGAACTATCAGCCCTAGAAAAAATGTTATTGGATTGGTAGAATGATTCTACTTTAGGATACAGATCAAGGGAAGCTAGGGAAGAACTTGCAAACCTAGAAATCCGGCGGAAAACTATCTTGGCAGACAATGAAGCTCTCTAGAGACTAAAAATACGGGCTATTTGGCTCGCCAGTGGGGACGAGAACACAAAATTCTTCCATTCCTATGCCAAAGGCCGGAAACTAACTAACACCATCTAGAGCCTAAAACAGATAAATGGACAGCTGGTCAACACCTTTGAGGGGCTCTCAACTATGGGGATTTCACATTTTACAGAACTGTTCAAAGCATAGTCGGGCACTTCAATCAGGGAAATAGTGAAAGGAGCCAGAATCTTCCCATGTTTTGTGGATGATGAAGATAAAGAGTCTTTAATGACTCTGGTTATTGAGCATGAATTTCTCGTTGTAATGAAAACCTTCTAGAAAGGGAAGAGTCCAGGGTCGGATGGTTGGCTGATTGAATTCTTTCTGGGTTTCTTTGATCTTTTGGGGGACGATATTCTAAAAGTTGTGGAGGAATCACGACAAGAGGGACATATACACGAACTTATCAATGCCACCTTTATTTCTCTTATACCCAAGTCTGATAACCTAGATTCCTTTGATGATTTCCGTCTGATCTCTCTCTGCAACTGCATCTACAAAATCATCTCAAAAATTATTAGTCTTCATTTAAAAGATACTCTCTCTCAACATATAACGGGGGAACAATTTGGGTTTTTGAAAAGAAAAAAGATTCATGAATCAATTGGTGTGGCACAGGAAGGTCTACACAGCATGAAAAGTAAAAAACTCAAAGGAGCAACAATAAAGATTGATCTTTCTAAGGATTTTGATAGGGTAAACTGGCTCTATATTCATATTCTACTAATCCAACTGGGGTTTGGTGTAGCTTTTACAAACTGGATCATGGCTTGCCTTACCTCAATATCATTCTCTCTTTTGATCAATGGCACAACCACCCCCTTATTCAGGGCATAAAGAGGACAACGCTAGGGTTGTCCCCTCTCCCCACTTCTTTTTCTGCTCATAGAAGAATTTCTTAGCTACTTTTTGCACGAAGCAAAATCTACAGGGAGCTTCAAAGGAATCAAAATATCTCATGGGTTTTACATAACACACTTAATATTTGTGGATGACATCTTAATTTTTTGTAATGGCTCAAGACAAGATATTGGAAAACTATGTGATGGACTTTCACTCTTCAAACAAGCTACTAGCATGGAAACAAATGAACAAAAGTCAAGTATCACTTTCTCCTCGATGGATGAAGATGAAATACTTTACTGTTTGGAGATACTACCCTTTCAGGTCTTGGATATTGACAAAGGACTGAAATATCTGGGGTTTCTTTTAAAACCAAATGACTACAGGAAGACCGATTGGCGAAGGCTTATAACATAATTGGAAAAGAGGCTAATTTGTTGGAGCCATTGCTGACTCTCAAGAGCTGGGTGACTAGTAGTATTAAAATTGGTACTAGAAGCTATTCCTATCTACTAGATGTCCCTAGCCTGGATTCCCAAAGGTACTCTGGATAAATTGAGGAAATTATTCTTTACATATCTTTAGTAGGGCAATAAGGATAATTGTTTTTTACCATGGGTAAGATGGGAACGGATTTCTACTCCAAAGGCCCTCAGTGGATGGGGGATGAAGAATATCTTTTACTTCTCTACAACACTCGCAGAAAAATGCTCTTGGCGGCTGATAAAGACTTCTAGTCTCTGGACCCAGGTAATCCATCAGAAGTATATTTCCCCACTCACTTTATTAGACTGGGTTTGCTCCACCAACAAGTCTACAACGGGGGCCTCTATTATTTGGAAAGCATTGACTAAATATTTTTCTCTTACGGGGGTGGGTCTAGTGTGGAGAGTGGGCAATGGGCACATGGTGCATCTTGGCCTGGATCCCTGGGCTAGGATCCAACTTGGACATAACCTCCACGAGGACTTAAGACAATGACTAACTTTGGAAGGCTTCCTACAATTGGCTCAGATAGGAAATCCCCTTTCTACAAACCTATGGCATCAAGGATGGTTGGGATGACCTAGACTCAGAATTCTAGAGGAAGCTCTGCCTTTATGGAACATATACCTGCAAACCCTCCGGGAATCCTCCATTCGACTGAGTGAACGAGAAGATGAATTACTTTGGGATAGTGTTGGGGACGATGAATATACTCCTCGATCCTGTTACATAAAATTAACAGAAGATCTACAACAACAGGAGCCTCTCTGGTGGTGGAAAAAAATTTGGAAACAATCCTTCCCAACGAAGGGGAAACTCTTAATCTGGTCAATTCTAGCAAACAAAATTCCTACCTGGGATAATCTATAAAAACACATGTTCATTGGGCCAGGGCGCTGTGCTCTCTGTAAATCACATCTAGAAATAGTGGACCATCTCTTTCTTCACTATCCATTTGTCAACGAAGTATGGACTTTCACAAAGGAACTAATACCCACACTCCCGGACTGGCACAACACTTCCTTTGACCTGACTCTAAAAGCCTAGTTAACAAATCAGGGACAAGAGGATCTTCGAGATTTTCCTTTTATTATCACCTGGGGTCTATGGATCACCATAAATGGACACATCTTCTAGGGGGAAACTATCTCAGCCGAAAGGGTAGCAGCCCAAAGCTTTATCATCTACAAATATTTCTCACCTTCCGTTGGGGGCTCTACAGTGCGCCAAAGGGTTGTCCGGGAGGAATCCCCTAATATTAGCTTTCTGTGGGCCTTTTCGATGGTGCCTCTCTGTCTAACTAGGGAAACTGCGGGGGGGAGGATGTCTCTTTTTCTCCTCATCACATTATTTTTACCTCAAGGAGGGACTGGGGGATGGAACAAATAATTACTCAGAACTCATGGCCCTTAAACTTCTCTTACTCTTTGCTATTGAAAAGGGTTGCAAAGCTCTTCAAGTCTCTAGGGATTCACAGGTTATCATCAACTGGGCTAATGGAATACAAAGATGCAAAATCTCACGTTTTCTCCCTTTGCATGAGGATGTGCATCGAATCAAAAGTTTATTTGACAATATATCTTTTTCTCACGTCTATAGGGAAAGGATTCAATTGGCAGACATACTTTCCAAGGAAGCCACGTAGCTAGCCTATGGACTTTGGCATGTAATTGAACATACTCTGGATGGAGCACATGAATACTACCACCACCCCTTTCATGAAAGTCAGAAACTCAAATTTTGGCAACTAAAATACCTCTCCATAAGAGGAGTCTCTATACTATGAAGGGACCTTATTACTTCTATTTTGTATTATGAAAGGACTGTATATGGAACTGATATGACCAATAGAGACTACTAAATATGAGGAAAATATAAAAATGAAGCATATGTATAAACATAAGAACAAGACAACTTTCTTTTTGGCTGGAAAATATGGACACAGTCAAAACAACTGGTTCATATCAGTGAATGTAATTTTGTTATTCCATAATGGAATTATGAACTTTTTCCGAGGAAAAAAAATTAATAATAAATTTAGTATTTAGTATATAGTATATAGTATATAACAAAAAAAATAAAATTAAAATACAACTAGATTACATGATCAATCAATAACATCAATAACTTAATAACTATAGTCTATAACTAAAAATTTAAATTAAAAACATTTCCGGCATACCTGTAATTGGACGGCTAAATTCGTTGACAAGCTTTGACGGCGGGAGAAATTTCCCTCTCGAATTGGTGGCTGGACTGTGTAAACTCTTGTGCTGGAGCGAAACTATCCATGAAACTAGAAAAACCTTGTTGTAATCGGCTGCTAAATAGTAAAAAAATTAAACCAATTGCTGGAAACGAGTGCGACCTCGACTGTGAGTGAGGTAGAGGGAGAATGGAACTTAAAGCTCGACTGTGAAGCGACGTGAAAAGGGATGAGTGTGAGTGAGGGTGCAGGCGAATCGAACAGGAAATTCAACTATGAGGTGACGTGCAAAGAAATAAAGCGTGGGGAGAAGGAACAATGATGCGGTTAGTAAAAATTCCTATGTGTAGGGTTAAAACCCCTTTACGCGCGGGCGAGTTAGGTGGCACATAGATTTAGTTTATTTTTTTATTTTTTTATGAATTAGTTCGCGTATCCGTCCCCAATTTTTTCAGGGACATCGGTACCATACCCGATAATTCCTTGATTTGACCCAAGGATAGATTGGGGACAACTTAAACGTCCCCATGTCCCCAATGGAATACCCATCCAATTGGAAACGTTTCCTATCCCTTTAAAAGTCCCCGGTATGTGGGAATGCATGGTACCTGGGAATGCAACATAGAAGAAATGTTATAACCACCATCCTGTCACGAGGGAAACACGACACTATTTTGTTTTTCAAAACAATAATATCTCTAGTTATCATGATTGATGGAACTAGTATTTGCCTAGACAATACATGTAGGGAATTAGAAAATAATTGAAAATCTTAAAATCACAGTAACATTTTTGAGCTAAATAGGACAAAAAACATAGCTATGTTAACCTGGCATGCGTATTAAGGTTGATGCCCATGACATCTTTGAATAGATCCTCTTCAACGATGTTAGGGTTGGAGGTTGTTCCCCTCGATCCTAGAGTCCCATCGGCCTCTTTCATGTCCTCGATGTCACTTTCTTGGAGATCAAAAACTATGAGTCCAAGGATTTCTTTAAACACTACCTCTAATTTTTTTATTATTATCTATGAGATCCAATTTTTGGATAATAGCTTGATGCTGCACACTCCTTTCCTCCACTACTTAAGTAATAAAGGCCTTCGGTGAGTTTGTAGAGCTTATTCATCTTGGAAATATTCATGTCTTGAGTTCTTGTTCTAACCCTTGTATTCCTCCTCTATTTTCTTTTTAGAGATTATTCTCCCTTTCTATTTCATTAGTTTTTTGCAATCTCCTTGATTTCAGGAGGGAATATGGAATGGAAGAGCTTCTATGCTTTAATGACATCTTTTTGAGCCTTGGTTGAGTAATGGGAGAGACAGTTGGGATTGGGGTTTTTTGGGTTGGCTTTCATTTTTCCTTGAGCTCCCTTTCTATTGGGTTCATGGTTATTTCTCGAGTGAGATCTCATCAAATCTATAAACCAAGTGGAAGGAGGATAGTCATAGAGTTGAGGGAACCAAAAAGAGAGAGAATGGTGGGAAAGGGCCCCGGGAGTAGGGGCTTGAGCATAGACGCATGGGTATATAGAGACATGAACCCCCACTGATTAAAAAAATAGAAGTTATGAGGGAGAATATTACCAGTAGTAGCTCAGGAGAGACATTATAATGATGCACCCCACTGGTTATGCTGAGACCCACCGCCAGAGAACAAATAAAACCCTAAAAAAACCAACACTCCTCCCTCCCAAATTATTTGAAGAAACTAAAATAAGTTAAATACACACCAAACTTCCACACTAGAGCACTTAAAAACCAAACTTCCACACCAAAACAATTGAAAAATATGGAACATGAAAATTAACTAGAAGTAACCAGATACTAACCAACACAATTGAATACAACATAGAGGTTCCAAGACTGGGCTCAAGTCCAACATTCTTGAAGAAACTAGGACCACCCTTTTCTTCTGCGAAATTGGCATTCCTAAGCAGGAGACTAACAATATGAAGACCCATACACGCTTCTTCCATTTATGGCCCACCTTCCCATCATTTCCCCCGTTTCATTGCTTGAACTACCTATCAGACAAGTTTCCTTTTCCATGAGAACCTTTTTCTTGCACTTGCAAACCCACTCCTCCATTTCCCAAACAAGAAGGGCATGTATTATCACCTTTGTCCAAATAAGTACCATCATCTTCCATCGATCATATGGGAGGCACCATAGAGCTCCCATGTCACCTCATCTGGGTAATTTTGTATATGATAATTATTTAGATAGAAATATTTACAATTTTATAAGAATAAAATTTAATATTTAAATCAAAATATTTAAAAAAGCTATAATTCACATCAAAAGTTAATAAAAAAATCCAATGCAAATATATGAGAATCAATGTTCCATTAGAAGATCTAAAATAAATAGTTAAGATTGAACATCTATTTCACGATGACAACCACATTGTTTTGGAAGCATTGATCAAAATATATTTGAAATTCATGTGGTTTAGTCTTCAAATGCACGACTCTAATCTATATGTATGCTTCATACCTTTGAAATCTACATGTAAATCT
>ML828411.1:53869-66412 GCA_009831015.1 Picea engelmannii | reverse complement strand
CATTGATTAATTTATTTTTATCTTAGAATCTATATGCATTGATTTACTTCACAATTTTAAAACTTGCATTGTTGTGCTCCCACAACCACCCACTAAAAGTCTCTAGTTCAAGAAAGTCTCAATGGATACCATCTTTCTAAAAATTTTGCAAAGTACTATATCACTACATTATTGATTTGATGCTAACATAGGAGACTACTTTTCTTTGCTAATATAGTCTGGATCATAACCTTGTTTGTTGCAATACACATATTTGATTCTAATGTTTTCATTTTAATTCGCTTAATTCAATCATTCAACTTCATCCAAAAAATTCAAGTTCGCTACTCTCCTCAACCACAAAATAAATCCTCAATGATATGATGTCCTTGGATGCCATCTACTCAATTCTCCACTTTGAACACTGAATTTGGGATGAAATATGAAAACACTCTAATTAATATTCCAACATAACCTTTTCTATAGTCATATCGTAAAGAGTTTTGTGAGTATCATCATTGTCGGAACACTCTTTCACTTTGATAAAATATAATCCCGACGAAAACCATCTCGATAACCTTTCTTCCCGACCACGTATGCTTGCAATATATTTTTTACCAGGAAGTCTAGATGATGTGTCAATTGGTTACTGGTGGGGAAGGCACATCCCATTAATACAATTTCAACATTTATGTAACTTCCCTATAGATATGACCCTAATATGTGGCAAATGGTGATTGGATTCATAATCATTTTTCAAGTAACCATGATCCCTTCTAGAAGCGAAATATTTTTAAATAACTTGAGTATCGAGGAAAGAATATTCCTCAATAACTTTTCACTCGAGTTGTAAAGTGAAGAAATATTCTAAGCCCTATACAAAAGATAATATTCTTCGATGCTTTCCCATAGGAGCATAAAGGAGTCACGGAATTGTCTCTGCTCCAATGATAAAACCTTGATGATACTCTGATGACTCCTCGAGTCCAACTATTAGCTATTTCGTATTCGATATATAGATCTGGGAAATTTGTACCTCCTATCTGCATTAATGGTGAGATGATGTTTTTCCTATAAATCGGTTATCTTGCGCAGGGCATTAATTCGGTTATCTTGCGCAGGGCATTAATTTTGTGAGTTAGGTTTATTTCATGTGTACATAGTAAACGTGAAACCCTACTTATCCCATTATTTTCCTTCGTAAGTTGATGAAAAAAAAAATCAGTATAATCCGATCGTGGGAAAATTGTAATCTTTATTTCCAGGACGAGAGATAAAGGTTGTAGATGTTTTAATTTTATGTTTCATCGTACTATTGTATATGTTATAAAAACTTTTGTGTTTTCTATTGGTCTCATGACGCACTCAAATGCCAGAAAAGACAAAAACCTTATAGCTCATGCTCTAACTCTCGCGCTTGAAATTCCAACCAATCTAGGAAGTGTTTTGGTGACATATACCACTCATCGCATTGGAGAAGACCACTACCCTAGATATGATGAAATCTACAAAATATTCAACACTGGATATTTCTCCCGAGAAAATGAGAACCTCACAGTCTATCACTCGTATTAACTAAGCACTACTAGTATAAGGTGTTCATTCCCATACAATGATGTAGCTCAATGGTGTTTCAAGCAATTTGATTCGAGCACAACCAAAATTGTAATCGAACTTGGAAGGTAGATAGTGTCCCTTTGGTGCCAGATATCACCTTCCAAAACCTCTAGTTTCACTCGATGAACCATTTCTCAAGGGATTCACCAAAAATAATAAATACCTTACTGAGTTGATGGAATATTGGTAGTTATATGAAGAGAGAAAATGCAAGCCATGAGAAATATCAATTCAAGAACATGAATTTAAAATATCTTACAAGATGTTAATCGTTATGCTGAGTAGATTATCTGGGGAGGAAAAGAGTACACAATTCCATATGGAGTGGTTTCCCATGGCATATACAATTGCGAAGATAGCACATTCCTTCAACTCGGAAGAGATATTGACCTTCAATATATTCCATAACATAAATAATGTTCGAGGCATGAATAAACCTTGTTTTTACATGTCTTATTATCTTTTTGATGTCATTTGTTCATCCATGCAATTTCCTACTTTCTAGTGGAATTGGGATCAAGACTAGCCTCAAATACACATATATTTCTCTGAACCCTGGAACATAAAATACAAGAAATATTTGTATGATATGTGTGATTCCTTTATTTATCCCTTACATACTATCATTTTTGGATTCCCAAGATATAGAATATCAAGTGAAGCCATGGCTGGGATGAAAGGTATAGCATATTGGTATCTTTAGGAAATATTGTACTTACATTGGATTGTATGTGAGTACTAGAGCCCCACACTTTATTCCCTACTATGTCCTTTACATATTGTTGATCAAAGAAATTTATTTCCAAACCATGGGAACAGGTATAACATCTCTCATTTTGGGTAGTACTAAAAATCTTTGGCCTACATTCCCTATACATATTGGAAATTATGGTTTATTGAATGGACCCCATGCTAGAAAAGAGGCAGATTCCTACATGAATTATGTTTCTTCCTTGAGGAACCTAGAGGAAATGATCCATAAGACATAACATTAAATCATATCAAATATGTAGGTCTCACCACTTCTACAATACATCAAGTTGATTTTGTAGAAGAAGTATTCCAAGGAATATTATTCTATGAGGAAGTGATACAAAGGATACCTGATGATGTGGACAAGGAGAAAATTCAATTGGAACAAGAAGAAAAGAAGAATATCCTACATGAACAATTCTAACCACTCCTTGAAAAATACGAGAAGAAGCTTTAAGCTAAAGAACAAGAAAAGATAAAGAAATAATAAGACTTGTATAAAAAATGCAAAAGGAGATTAGCAAGACATCAAAGGGAAATTGAAAAATGAGCTTAAGAATACCACCAAAATAGATGATAAGATGAAGAAAGAACAAGCACTAAAAACGCTTGCTGATGGAAGTAAGAAAAAGAAGGAAGATGAAATAAAGGACCAACAAGATGTGTTTCAAAAAAATAAAGATGAGGAGGAAGCAAAGAGATTGGTAGTTGAGAAAGATGCACATAAAAAAGGTTGAAGAGGAAAATAAAATACCGGAAGCAGAAGATGAAGCTAAAGCAAAGAAGAAAGATGATGAATAAGTTGAATGGCAAAGACAGAAAAAATTGAATGAAATTCAAAACATCCCATCAACTCTAAATGTGAGCATAGTGAACATTCATCCCAAGGAATGTACTCCCCTCATGGACATTCCAAGTAATTCAACCTTCTCATCAGAAGTCATAAATCTAGAAGGCATTGTAGTAGTTGTAGGGGAATACTATTATAGTCATAAGACCAAAGGAGTTGAGAAAAGATCACATAAAAGAAAAAGGGAAGATGTGGCTAGAAGCCAAACGTCAACAAAGAGAATTATTCAATGGGAGTTAGGGCCATATCCAAAGGAGAATGATATACAATATGCCTCTGTACTTCATGCATTTGAAGGATCCAATGCAATGTCATTTTTTGAGGTAGCTACAACACTAGATAATGCACAAGCCAAAATTGTTGAGCTGGAGAAGAAACTCAACACTCAACGAGATGAAATCACTATTGAGTTCAATAGAAGAACTGAGGTTGTAGAGAAACTCTTCAAAGAAGGGATGGAACATGCTTTCCATACTCAAAAGAATGAAATAATTTCTAAGTTTGAAAAGGAATTCAGGAGTGTAGAAACCCTCCACAAAGAGGAGTTAGAAAAATCTCTGCAAACTCAAAGGGATGAAATGCAAACAAATTTTGACCAAGAAGCACATACTACTCAATTTTTGCACAGAGGATAAGTGAACTTTGTTAAACAAAGACATTCAGATGAACTGGAATGGGTAAAGAATAAGTATGCACATTAATTGACAAAGTTGTGGATACACCAAACAAAATCCAACATGTATATTGAACAACGTGAATACAAAATTCTGGGATTGAGACAAGACAAAGACAAGCTTGAAAAATCTTTAGAAGAAAACAAAGCAACAACTCTTTCTTTAGAAGTCGTAAGGGATGAAGTCCTAGATCTCAATAAAACGTTGAAGTCAGAGAAAAAGGAGTGCCTATGCCTTCTCAATGACATACAAAGAGACATAGATGACTAAATAAGTTTGGAGGATGAGATGGATGAAATTAGAAATCAATATCAAAAGTACAATGATGCTTTTGATATGGTTATAGATTGGCAAGGAGTATACAAAGATCCCCCTAATACTTTACCACTGTACTCTAGGAAAATAAAACTAAAGGATCAAGTTTTCTTTGATACATGGAAGCCCTTATTACAAGATATTAGAGCTATTCAAGAGACAATAACAAAGGCATACAAAAGGCTATGGAATCTAGTTCATATGACCTTCTTGAAGAATTTTGAATCAAGGTAATGCACCACATCTATTATTACATGAAATTGCCAGAGTCCTGTGGGGTTGTGGTTTCAACCTAAGACTGTAATTTTGCTCTGTCTCTCTCCTTTCTGTAGACCAAGTCTCAAAATTTCCCCCCTTCGACTTGTAAAATCATTTCTTATTTGCCCCCCCTCTATGTTTAAGTGCCCCGATCTCCTTGTTTTCCATCCCACATATAGTCGTCTGAATCCTCGATCATGCAGAACGCATCCATAAGCACAAAGCGCAACACTTAGAGTGGTCTGATATGGACCCGAATCAAGCAAGCGAGCAAGTTTAGTTTTCAACAGAGGAGATTTCATTCAAAGTCCATATTTGCAGCCCGCAGGAGATCGGGATTATAAAGTTGCTTGAAGTTTAATGTCGGGGTGAAGGTCCGAACTCCTGAAACCTGAAATCAGTGTGGCCCGTCCGATTTAGCAGGACACGTGGCATCAGATCCGAACCACGAAGAAAGTCATTTTGGGAAAAATGAAGTGGGGAATGCGCAATATTCCCGAGTCACAAAATGTCAAAGGCCCGAGGTCCCAAAATACCGACATTTATCTAGGTCATTTGATCCAACAGGACGCGTGGCATCAGATCCGAGAAATCGTGAATTCACGACTCAGGGGTTTTAGCATGGAGCACGATGCACATTCACGAAACACGAAATTGTGAAGTGCCCAGGAGTTGGGCCCAAGGTCACAACCCGAGGTTGCATGGAGCGATGGAAAGGAGTTGCACCAAAGGTCGAAAGAGCCCTTGTTGATAATCAAAGAAGATATGTGTGGTATTGAGGCATCAGGATTGACTTGAAGGAATTCTAGGCACCACCTGGGACATTCAAGGGTGTCAGGCCTCGCCCTGATCCCGATGAAAGTAGTTAATGGAAATGGGGGAGGTAGTTGAAACCTCGTTTCACCCCATAAATGGAAAACATGGAAAACCTGGCCATGGAGGAAGAATGTCATCCCAAAGTTCCCCTATCAACGGATTCTCCTGCAAGCCCATACTAATTTGAGTTTGCGTCTGACAGAAGGATGCATGTGCAGACTAACAAAAGAAGTTGCAGATGAAAATCTTTGATTGTAATGGCCAGGTCACACTTCTGGTGGTGGCGAATTGTTCTCAGTATAAATAATTAGTTTTGATATTTTGTTATGGTTGAAGGTTGAGCTAGGATCCCGTATTGTAAAGTTTTAATGAAGCCATTGTTTCTCTGGTTATGTGTTGTAATTTGAGACTTCTTGTTTAATGACAGTTAGTGACGTAGGCCCGCCCTCTGCCTCAGCAAAGGCCTCTGCGCTGACCTCCCGGTCTTTAAGGATCGTTCTAAGTTTTCTCTCTCGAGCCGGAGTGACTCCTTCGATTCTCCACTGGAATCTCTATTAAAATTGACCCACATGTATTTCCGTCTCCTTACAGCCTCTAGGCCCGATCGTTGTTCTCTTCACGACAGGAAAATAAAAATTTGGGATTCGGAATTTCACAATCCCCGATGTCGTAAACCTTTTGTTTCCCGATTTTCCGATCTCTGATATCCCGATATGCTCCAACTTCCACTAGTCCCCCGGGCTAGACTTTTGGGTCCATACGACCTCCCTTTATATGACTACAGTCCTATCACCTTTCGGGATTTTGAGGTTTCTGATGTCGAAAAGTATGTGACCTCTTGTCCTCCAGATCCCCGATTCTCTGAATCCCAATATGATGTCACTGGGAACCCCTTTTTGACTTAGACACAATCAACGACCATGATCATCTACTAAACCAATAGCTTTGGATCTCCCTCGGGACTTCGGGGTTTCAAATGTCGAAATGTTTTTGTCTTCGAGACTCTCGATCTCTCGAATTCTGATTTCCCAATATGATGACAGCTGGCCTCCCCCTGAAGGAGCTCTCCACCTTATCGGGACTTCAGACTTCACAATCCCGAAATGTAAGTGGTTCGTGTCCTCAGGATTCGCGAAACGCCAAACCCCGACTTCTCGGATTTCCGACACACATCCCAAATGGATGGATGGTTCAGATCAAACCTCGGGCTTCGCCAACTGCAAAGCCAAAACACTCACTTATGTGAGTCCCGATGACTGGATATCCGATTTGGATGATCACGCAACACATGTCCTTCCTGAGATCCACGGTTGTGATCCTTGCACTGTTTCGGGACTCAAAGGGTCTTGGACTCTTGGTCTCTAAACTTCCGATATGCCGATGGTTCTCGATTCCTGCCACGTGTCCCAACAGATGGACGGTTCTGATTTGTATCGGGGTTTTCACTATGGATTTACTCGATCTCTTGTCCACGGGATCTCCGATATCCCGAACCCCGACGCCTCAATATCCCGACACCTTTCGGGACTTTCGCTCAGCTTGAGAAGGTTTAAACCCTGTGCAACTCCTGTCAGATCGGACGACTGACGGGTAACTAGGTGAGGATCCAACGGCTCACAATATCTTGAGCTTGAAACTATGGAATCAGCCGTAATCTCCTTGCTTCTTTGTCAGATCAGACGGCTGACGGGATTTCGCTAATTCTCCACAGAGAATTCTGACTGTCTGTTTCTTCCCCCTTGATGATTTCTGCAAAGTGAACCAAGGATTCTTCCCCGGATTTATCCACCTATGACACAAAACTTCGATGCCTTCTAATCACTCAATATGCCTCAACTCTTTGTGTTGCCTTCAATAGTTTCAAAGGTTTTATCATTCCTGAGCGTTCTCACAACTTCGAGTCTTAAAGAAGACCCTTGCACGCACTCCTTGCGGCAACCTCCAAACACTTGAAGTGTTGAATGCTCTTCGACCTTGCGCACACTCTACAGCAACGGTTTCTCAATACCTTGCTCAGGTTCGAAACTTTGAGTTTTTCCCTCGGCTTGCACCCCCTTTCACGACTCCTATGCCTACCTGCACCTCTGTGTGAATATGAGAACACACGCTATCTCTCCTGAGCTTTCAAAGGTGAACCTCTGAACCCTTTTTCAATGCACTCCTTGCAGACAATTCAACTACACTCCTTGCAGGAACTCTTGCTCAGAAAAAGAAACAATTGAAACTCATTTCACTTCCGTTTCCTCTCATATTTCAAATATTCAACAAGAAATCATTCATACATAGCATAAAATCAATTGCATGACAGAAAGAGTAAAACATTCATGAGCATAACATTTAAAGATGCATACACAGAGAAGATATGAACACCATGAGTCTGAATCACAATTTCTTTGTATTAATTCAGAACTTTTGTACATGGGGTCTACTACACAGATCTCGGCTTATCTTCTATGCTCTCTTCTCATGCTAAGACTAATGTTACAATGCACAATGAGGGTGTCTATATCCGTTTTCCCTCCACTCCTAAAACTATCTAATCAGAGAATTCAAAGCTACCTACTAACATAAATGCTTTCTACCTACTATGGACGAGAGCGGATCGCTCAAGATCCTTTACAATATATAAGTATGCCCCTCCTTAACTATCACATTTAATTTTGGTGCATCCAATCTTCAAAAGTTTTTAAACAATTTATCATGTGCTCAAAATGTGTTGTGCTTGCCCCACGCTCTCTTGACGTTGACGATGCTCCTGCATCATACTCCCTCTCTTGAAAAAATTTCATGGGCTCCTGTCCATGAGCTCTCACACGGTCTGTCCATGCTTCTGAATCTCTGCTTCATTCTCCCAGCTGGCATCTTCAACTAGCTGTCCTTTCCATTTGACCAAGTATTCAAAGTATTGCTTTCTTCTGGTCTCTTTTCCAATTCTTTTGTCTAGTTTGCTTTCTATCTGTGGATTTTCTGCAACTGGCATCTGCTTTTGCCACTGAACCTCTGACTGTTCATCGTTTGTTCTTGCTTCCTCAGCTTTGTATGGGGACAAATCTGAGACATTGAATATCGGAGAAATTCCGATCCCATCGGGTAATTCAATCTCATAAGCATTTGCCCCAAATTTCTTCAAGACCCTACATGGTCCGATTTTCTTCATCTTCAGTTTGTTATATGTCCCTCTTGGGAACCTTTCCTTTCTCAAATGTGCCAGAATCAAATCACCAACCTCAAACTGAAGTTGTCTCCTGTGTTGATCTGCTCTACTCTTATACTCCTGGTTTGAATTCTGTAAACGCTCCTTCACCTGACTATGAAGTTCCTTCATTGCTTCTGCAAAATCTTCTGCACTAGCACTCCTAGTCGCATTCTGTTCTGAATCTCTCAATTCAAAAATTCCCCTTGGTTGCATGCCATAGACAATCTGAAACAGACTCTGCCATGTACTTTTGTTGATTGAATCATTATCAGAAAACTCTGCCTGTGGTAATATGTTGTCCCACTGACTATGGTGTTCTGTCACCAAACTCCTTAGCAAGTCTCCCAGACTCATGTTTACGACTTTTGTCTGTCCATCTGTTTGAGGATGATAAGCTGAACTGAATGATAAGTTAGTTCCCAGCTTCTTCCATAAGGTCCTCCAGAAGTGTCCCACGAACTTAGTGTCTCAATCCAAAACTATGCTCCTTGGTAAGCCGTGAAGTCGAATGACTTCTTTGAAAAACAGATTCGTAATGTGAGTTGCGTCACTAGTTTTCTGACATGGAATGAAATGTGCCATCTTAGAAAACCTATCCACCACCACAAAGATTGAGTCAAATCCTCTATGTGTTCTTGGCAACCCCAATATAAAATCCATGCTGACTGCATCCCACGACCTCTCAGGTATGGGCAATGGTTGATAAAATCTAGCATTTTGCCTCCTTCCTTTCGAAGGTTGAAAAATTTTGCATCTGTCCACAAATCTTTTAACTTCTGCTCGCATTCCCGGCCAAAAGTATGACTCATTCAGTTTTGCAAATGTCTTGTCATGACCGAAGTGTCCGGTCAATCCTCCACTATGTTTCTCCTTCAGAAAATTCTCCCTCATGGAGCATTTTGGAATACAAATTTGATTGCCCTTAAACAACAATCCTTCCTGGATCATGTATTCTACCCATTTTCTTTTATCTCTGAGAGCTGAATTCTCAGTTGCTTCATACGCCTCCTTAAAATCTGGATCACCTGCGTACATGTCCCTGAGATCATCAAAACCCAATGTTTTGACCTTGAACTCCTGCAACAACAAACACTTCCTGCTCAAAGCATCAACAACTTTGTTAGCAGTACCAGAAATATGTTTAATCACAAAAGTGAAATTTTGCATATATTCAACCCATTTTACATGTCTCTGATTCAACTTCTCCTGTTGGGTCACAAACTGTAGTGCATGATTGTCAATGTATAGGACAAACTCCTTCGGAACCAAATAGTGTCTCCACTTCTTCAATGCCTGAATGATAGCATAAAATTCCTTGTCATATGTGGAGTACTTCACCTTCGCTTCATTCAGATTCTCGCTGAAATATGCTATCGGCATGTCTTCTTGACTTAAGACTACCCCTATTGCAAATCCACTTGCATCGCATTTCACTTGAAATGTCTTTCGAAAATCTGGCAACACCAAAATTGGTTGTTCCGTGATTTTCCTCTTCAACAAATTAAAACTCTTCTCAGCCTCTTCTCTCCAGTGAAAATATTTGTGTCTTTTCTTCACTATGTCCATCATCGGTGCACTAATTCCGCTGAAATTCCTGATGAACTTCCGGTAGAAACTAGCCAATCCGTGAAAACTTCGCACCTCAAATATGTTCTTTGGTGACAGCCAATTCTTAATCACTTCCACCTTATCTGGATCCATCCTTAATTTGTCTACAGAAATAACAAATCTGAAGTAAATGAGCTCTGTCTTCATGAACGAGGATTTTATCATGTTTATCAATAGCTTCTCCTGCTGTAATTTCTGCATCACTGTAGCCAAATGCTTCAGATGCTCTGCCACTGTTTTACTGAAAATCAGTATGTCATCCAAATACACAATGACAAATTTCCCGATGAATTCTTTCAGGGCTTCGTTCATCAACCTCATAAAGGTACTTGGCACATTTGTTAATCCAAACAGCATAACAAGCCATTCATACAACCCCTCATTAGTCTTGAAGGTTGTTTTCCATTCATCACCTTCTCTCATGCGGATTTGGTGATAACCACTTTTCAAATCAATCTTCGAAAAATACTTTGCTCCACTCAAGAAATCCATCAGATCATCCATCCTTGGCAATGGAAATCTGTATCTGATGGTTATCTTGTTGATCGCCCTCGAGTCAGTACACATCCTCCAGCCTCCGTCTTTCTTCGGACTGAGTACTGTTGGAACTGTTAAATCCTCAAATAAACCGGTAGATTTATTTGCTTGTTTAGGTGATAGGTTGTAACTTCAAGTCACTTTTGAGTTGCAAAACTTAGGTTTATGTTTTTATCTTAAAAAATAATGTGATCCACGAAGTCTTCTTTTTCAAAATTTTCTTAATTCACTTTCAGCAGCTAACAAATGTACAAAAGTTGACTGTGCGCTGTGGAAAGGGTCGACTTTCAACAGTTAAGGCGCACTTTTCATCAGTTAATGCGCTGTTGAAAGTGGTGTATTTCAAAAGGTCCGACAGTCAAGTTCGCATGTGGCGCGCTGTGAAAAGTACATGCTTTCCACAGCTACGAAGCGGTTTTTATAATATGGCGCGCTGTTGAAAGTGTTTACTTTCTGCAGCTAAGGAGTGTTTTCTACAAAAGGGTGCGTTGTTGAAAGTGTTTACTTTCCGCAGCTAACAGGGGTTTTCCACAGAATCGCACGCTGGTGAAAGGCGAAGGTGAACAGTTGACAGAGGCGTTTTCCATGGGCCGTTGTGAAAGAAAGCGGGAATCACGTGCGTGATATCCACGTCTGAAGGGAATCATGACATGATCATCCCACATCAGGTAAATCCAAGGCATGCGCTGATGAGAGCGGGCAATGATAGAAACTTGATTATGCATGTCAGGATATGATTGTAATTCGAACCCGGCCCAGAACTCACGCTCAGCACTCATGGCATCCAGGGTGGAAAATATGAGTTCGGTGATGCAGGTACAGAGGAGATACCACCGGCCTGACACCATCAAATCAAATCTTTGGTTCCATATTAGACATTGTTCACAAAGGACCGTTTAGATTTTTGAATTGCAAATGGAAAGAATGATACTTAAACTTGCAGGGAACTTTTCAATCCCTTCCTGAGCTCCAAATGAAGATCTGAAAACACCATTGGATAGATTAGATTCTCTATATGTCAATCGACTATTTATACATGAAAAACGGATTTTCTATGACCGAGAAATTCGATTTTGAAAATCTGCCCGCTTTCAACAGCGCAAATCGATATTTTATGACCCGTTAGTTGTTGAAAGTGGCGACTTTCAACAGCGCATGAGCGTTTTTTACGGGCTATGCGCTGTGGAAAGCCTGTAACGGCCAGAATGTTACGATTTTCGCCCAGATCGGGAATTTTCGAATTAAAAGAAGATGAAACCTTTTGGACTAGACAGGTGGCGAATTATTCCATCAAATCCAAAGGCTATTTTTGGAAAGACAAGTCAAAAGAGGAGTCTTTGGCTAAGTTTTGGTCATTTTTGAAGGCAGAGTATTAGGAATGAATAGAACAGCTCATCAAATTTGAATTTGTAATCCTTATGATGTCAAATGGAGGAGCCTTGGAAGGCTAGTCATCACTTCACCAACTGTTTGAACAGATATTGGACCAGCACATGAAGATCACCCTCATTTTGAGGATTTATCTCTACATTTATGTAAATTAGTTTTCTTTACTGTTTTTAGCAAAACAGATCCATATTTTTAGGATCTGAGAACATCTTGTAAAATATATAAAGTTACATTCTGAAGACTAAGAAAGGGTTCGATTTTGAGTGATTCCATACTGCTACTGTAATCACAGACTTATTCTTATTATACAGAAAATTACAAGCTTCTTTTAGTGGTGTTTGTCAGATTTTCTCTTCTTATCTTTGATATCTTATGAGTGAGGTTCTTTGTTGATGCTCATTCAGTCTACATGTGACTGTCATCTCATTTGCTGATTGATTTAGCTGATGATCATAAGTTATTTCTTTGGTTGTTAAATCCATTGTACTTGTTGGTATGAAGTATAATCTGATTCAATAGCCTTTTTTCCCTTACATTCAATCAAACTTTGT
>ML828411.1:39632-53179 GCA_009831015.1 Picea engelmannii | reverse complement strand
TGAGTCCTCCCATTCTTTTCTAAGGTATATGTATTCATCCTCCCATCATGAATCACATTTCTGTCATATTGCCACGGTCTACCCAGCAATAGATGACAAACATCCATAGGAATAACATCACAGAGTATCTTATCATTATATCCTCCTATCTTAAATTCAACTAAACATTGTTTAGTGACATTTACCTGATGTCCCTTTTGTAGCCATGAAACTCTATATGGACTCGGATGTTCACTCGTCTCCAGCTCCAGCTTTTCTACCATCTCTGTGCTACCACTGTCCACAATGACCTTGCATACCCTGTCCTTGGTTTTGCAAGCAGTTCGAAAAATTCTGTTTCTTTGGGCTGAACTCTCCACCTCCTTCTCTGGTGTTAAGAGAACTTTTCGCATCATCAGTGATCTTCCGCCTTCAGCATCTTCTGCCTCAACATCTCGCTTTTGTGCCTTGGCGATGTGAGTCTCTCCACCCTCTTTCTTTTTATCTGGACATTCATAAGATTTGTGTCCATTCTTTCCACACGTGAAGCATTTTATCACTCCACCTCTTCCTCTTCCTCTACCTATAGTACGAGGAAAAGTATTATTATCAACATAATCTCCTCTCTGCTCAGTATGATGTCCTCTCTGTTCAGCATATCGTCCTCGTTATGAGCTTCCACCTCTCTCAGTTCGAGTCTGAGGTTTCTTCTATTCTTCCTTGGCCTTTTGATTTTTATCTTGGACAACTGATTTTCCCCTAGCTTGACTTCTGCCTCGGCCTCTTTGACCTTGCTTTCAGCTCAGCTTCTCTTCAGCTTTTAGAGCCAATTGATAAGCATCTTCCACCATTCGTATGGTCAACATACTTATCTCATCTTGAATGTCATATCTCAGGCCATTCAAGTACCTCGCAACCTTTTCATCATCGCTTTCCCAATCACCTGCCCTGATGTTCAGCTTGTAGAATTCTTCAGTATATTCTTTCACTATCATCAGCTTCTGTCTCAGGTTCTGCATCCTCCTGAACAGAGTAATCTGGTAATCCCTGGGGATGATTTTTTCCTTCATCTTCGCAATCATCCTATCCCAACTCCTAATTTTCTGCTTGCCTCTGCAGCGTCTGTTAGCTTGTAGCTCATCCCACCACAATGTTGCATGTCCCTTCAATCTTGTGACAACATGCTTGAATTTCTCGTCCTCCTCGACATCTTCATAGTCAAAGGCTCTAATCCAGTCTAGAAGCTCTTCAGCATCCAGGTTTCCTTCATAAACTGGAATGTCCATTTTCTCTCTTGCACCCATTCTTGAAATAGCTCTGATCAAACGTTCGTTTGTTGCATCTTTGGCTGCAACTTATTCTTCTTCATGTCCAGTATCATCTTCATTTTTGGACTCACTGATATCTCCTACATCAGTTGTGCACCTTTGTCTTATCTCCATGTCCACAAGTCTGGCGCATATGTTATGCAGATCTCTTTCTACTTCTGGATTCGGCACCTGCCTACCCCTTCCTCTAGACATTTCCCTTTTCTCTTCTGGATCGGGTGATTGTCTGTCCCTCCTTCTTGGCGGCATGGTGAATTTTCTTTTTCTCTGCTACAGAAATCAAAGAATCTTTTCTGGGCTCTGATACCAAACCTGACACAGGCCCGCCCTCTGCCTCGGCAAAGGCCTCTGCGCTGATCTCTCGGTATTTAAGGATCGTTCTAATTTTTCTCTCTCGAGCCAGAGTGGCTCCATCGATTCTCCACTGGAATCTCTATTAAAATTGCCCCACAGGTCTTTTCAGCTCCTTATGGCCTCTAGGCCCAATCGTTGTTCTCTTCACAACAGGAAAATAAAAATTCGAGATTCGGGGTTTCACAATCCCCGATGTCGTAAACCTTTTGTTTCCCAATTTCTCGATCTCTAATATCCTGATATGCTCCAACTTCCGCTAGTCCCCTGGGCTAGACTTTTGGGTCCATATGACCTCCCTTTATATGACCGTAGTCCTATCACCTTTCGGGATTTCGGGGTTTCTGATGTTGAAAAGTATGTGACCTCTTGTCCTACGAATCCTCGATTCTTCGAATCCCGATATGACGTCACTGGGAACCCCTTTTTGACTTAGACACAATCAACGGCCGTGATCATCTACTAAACCAACGGCTCTGGATCTCCCTCGGGACTTCGGGGTTTCAAATGTTGAAATGTATTTGTCTTCGAGACTCTCGATCTCTTGAATTCTGATTTCCTGATATGATGATAGATGTCCTCCCCCTGATGGAGCTCTCCACCTTATTGGGATTTTGGACTTTGCAATCCCGAAATGTAAGTGGCTCGTGTCCTTAGGATTCACAAAATGCCGAACCCCAACTTCTCGAATTTTCGACACGCATCCCAAATGGATGGATGGTTCAGATCAAACATCGGGCTTCGCCAACTACAAAGCCAAAACACTCACTTATGTGAGTCCCGATGATCGGATCTCCGATTTGGATGATCACGCGACATGTGTCCTTCCTGAGATCCACGGTTGTGATCCTTTCACTGTTTCGAGACTCAAAGGGTCTCGGACTCTTGGTCTCTAAACTTTCAATATGTCAATGGTTCTCGATTCATGCCATGTGTCCCAATAGATGGACGGTTCTGATTTGTATTGGGGTTTTCACTATGGATTTACCCGATCTCTTTTCCACGGGATCTCCGATATCCCGAACCCCGACGCCTCAATATCCTGACACCTTTCGGGACTTTTGCTCGGCTTGAGAAGGTTTAAACCCTGTGCAACTCCTGTCATATCAGACGACTAATGGGTAACTAGGTGAGGATCCAACGGCTCATGATCTCCTGAGCTTTAAACTCTGGACTCAGCCGTAATCTCCTCGCTTCTTTTTCAAATCGGACGACTGATGGGATTTCGCTAATTCTCCAAAGATAATTTTGACTGTATATTTCTTCCCCCTTGATGATTTATGTGAAGTGAACCAAGGATTATTCCCCGGATTTATCCACCTGTGACACAAAACTTCGATGCCTTCTAATCACTCAATATGCCTCAACTCCTTGTGTTGCCTTCAATAGTTTCAAAGGTTTTATCCTTCCTGAGCGTTCTCACAACTTCGAGTCTTAAAGAAGACCCTTGCACGCACTCCTTGTGGAAACCTCCAAACACTTGAAGTGTTGAATGCTCTTCGACCTTATGCACACTCTACAACAACGGTTTCTCAATACCTTGCTCAGGTTCGAAACTTTGAGTTTTTCCCTCGCCCTGCACCCCCTTGCACGACTCCTGTGCCTACCTGCACCTCTGTGTGAATATGAGAACAAACGCTATATCTCCTGAGCTTTCAGAGATGAACCTTTGAACCCTTTGTCAACGCACTCCTTGCGGACAATTCAACTGCACTCCTTGCAGGAACTCTTGCTCAGACAGAGAAACAATTGAAACTCATTTCACTTCGCTTTCCTCTCAGATTTCAAATATTCAACAGGAAATCATTCATACATAGCATAAAAGCAATTGCATGACAGAAAGAGTAAAAAATTCATGAGCATAACATTTAAATATGCATACACAGAGAAGATATGAGCACCATGAGTCTGAATCACAGTTTCTTTGTATTAATTTATAAATTCTGTACATGGGGTCTACTACACAGCTCTCTGCTTCTTTTCTATGCTCTCTTCTCATGCTAAGGCTAATGTTACAATGCACAATGAGGGTGTCTATATCTATTTTCCCTCCACTCCTAAAACTATCTAATCAGAGAATTCAAAGCTACCTACTAACATAAATGCTTTCTACCTACTATGGATGAGAGTAGATCGCTCAAGGTCCTTTACAATATATAAGTACGCCACTCCTTAACTATCACATTTAAGTTTGGCGCATCCAATCTTCAAAAGTTTTTAAACAATTTATCATGTGCTCAAAATGTGTTGTGCTTGCCCCACGCTCTCTTGACGTTGACGATGCTCCTGCATCAGTTAGCCTTCTTCTACACCTCTTTTGCCTCTGATACTAAAAGGCTCAGGCATGGATGATCCAGTTGAGTGTTGTAATCATATTGTGATGTATGTTTGATTGTAGTATTGTTATAGCATTTTCAGTTTCCTAAAGTTTTGAATCCAAGAGAATCTTGTATTTGAACCTTTTCCCCCTTAGGCTGCCGGAAGACCTGATGTCCATAACAGACATTTACATTTTCTCCTCAAGTTTTGCCTCCTACTCACCCTTACTACAACTTACTAACTGAAGTTAAATCAAGACCTCGCCTGCTTATGCCTGTTGGTCCAATTTTCTGAGTTAAAATGATATCATCTTGAGTCTGCGCCCATTTGACCCCCCTTTAATTTATTCATTCATACAAGATGATGGGTACTGGGCTTACCTCCAATGCAATCTGGAGGTGACTTCTAGTGCTAACATTTATGGCGCCGTTGTCAGGGATGAATTGAAGATTTTCCCTAGGATTGAATGACAAAGCTTACTGGTTATGAAGGTGCATCAGAACTTAGTACATCAAAGATTGCAATTGTGCACCTGGTGACTCCATTGATGCGAATCCACTATTTCAGCCATGGCTTCCAAAGGCAGACACACGAGGTCTACCCCACAGCTGCCTCTCGCAACACCTGAAGCTAACCCAGAGAAAATTATCAGAAGACGAAAGATCCTCTAGGAAGGTACTTTAGCTGCTGAACCAGGTATTTTTTATTATTTTCACCATCCTTCTATAGAAACTCCAAGACATTCTTCTCATTCTCTTGTTATACCATATGTTGGAGTTTCCTAAAGTTTAAAGTTTGGGAGTGTTCATGTTGATTTCTCTCCTCCCAGTCTTGGATTGGAAGGAGAAACCTTTGTCACTCCTATCTCCTCTGAAGTTGTACCATGGTTTAAACCCAGGACCTCAGAAGATTTTTCCACTTCGAGTTTCACCACTCCTCCCCCTGTTAGAGTTATTTATTTTATAGAATGGAAAAGATCGGTTCCCTCAAACCCTGTGGCATTTGATCTAGATTTGCAGTCCTTTCCCTTTGCTCCCAAAAACACACTTCTAGTCTCCCCTGTTCGAAATGCATCCCCTCTTATTTATCCTCCAGTTCACATCCCAGTGGTGAGTGCTAACCCCCCTAGGAATAGTATGTATGCCATAGTGGCTACAAGATATGCCCCTTTAATCTTACCTCAGCCAATGAATGCTCTCCCTGTTGGATATTACCTAAAATACATGCCCAAATTCACAGGAAAAGAATACATAATTGTTGAAGAACACCTTGTTTCCTTCTACAGTTATGCAGACAATCTAAATATTGAAAATGGGGATGTGTGGATGAGATTCTTTGTCCAGATCCTTGATGGTGAGGCCAGGAAATGGTTTAGGGGATTGACCCTTGGATCCATTGTTGGGATTGAGGCTTTAGACGATGTTTTCTTGAGACTGTGGGGGGATAAAAAGGACTTTATGTATTATATCACAAAGTTTGGCTACCTAAAGAGTAAGGAGGGAAATTTTGTCTCTGATTTCTCCAAAATATTCAACAAAATGTATAACAAGATTCCTATTGAGATAAAGCCTACAGAAGCCTCTTCCAAAATTACTTATGCTAGTGCTTTTGACCCTGATTTTTGCCTCTTGTTGAGAGAGAGAAGAGCTAATTCCTTGGCTCATATGCAAGATGCAGCCCTGGAAGTAGAGTCCAATGTATTGGCAGTTGAAAGACTCAGGAATAAGTCTGATAGAGAAAGAGGAAGGGGGAGATTTGAAGCCTCAACCTCTGATTCCTTTGTGTCCCACCCTCAAGTAGATGAATTGACCAAGATGTTAAAATTTCTTTCTGCAGAAATGGAGAAGATGAAATTCGAATGGAAGAAAAGTTATAAGATTTCCCAAAATGCGGATAACATAGCTAACTTCAGAAGACCAAATAATACCCCTTAAATACTTCCAAGAGATCCTCGAAATAAAGACAGGGATGATCAGAAAATCCAAACCCCTCTCCAAAATAACCTCAGTGTTGATGAATAAGGAGAGGAAGAAGAGCTTGATCCTAAAATCCATTGTCTTAGAGACACCTCCTCATTTCTCCATTTGACCCAATTTGCATACGAGGAGTCCCTCATGGACATCCAAATAAATGAGTTGAGTAAAGGGGAGAACACCAATAGTAGTCCCAATAAATATAACCTCAGGTCTAAGAAGAAAGAACTGAAGTCTGACATCCTTGATCAACCTTCCAGAGAAGAGAATCCTACTAAGGATGCAATAAACATCAGCAAGGAGAAGAAAATATAGAACCCGTCACCAATAGCCAAAGGTCTTGTCCCAAAAGAAAGAGAAATTATGAAGCCCCCCTCCTATTTGAACTTTGAGCATGAAATTCAAAATATTAGGATCCCTGTACCCCTTTCAGAGCTGGTCAAGCACGAAGATTTTAAAAGGTCCCTCTCTAAATTGTTGCAGTTTGAACCATCATATCATTCCACGGACTTAGTAAACCTTCAATATGAAAAGCCAACAGTCATCTTAGGTCCTTTGATAGAATATAGAGATGATTCATCCCCTCCCTTCTATATATCTCTGAACATACATGACAAGGTGTTGCATGATTGTTTGATGGACTCAGGGGCGTCTCATAATCTCATGCCCAAAGCTATCATGGATGATCTTGGATTAGAAATCACAAAAACTTATCATGACTTGTATTCTTTTGAGTCAAGGAAAGTGCAGTGTCTTGGGGTCATCAAATATATGGTTGTGACCTTGTTTTAGTTTCCCATGAAAAGTGTGGTCATGGATATCGTGGTAGTTAATGTCCCCCCCAAGTTTGGCATGTTGTTGTCAAGATCTTGGATAAAAATACTTGGAGGAACATTGCAGATGGGCCTCACATATGATACCATTCTATGTTTAAGTGCCCCGGTTTCCCTGTTTTCCATCCCACAGATAGTCATCTGAATCCTCGATCATGCAGAATGCATCCATAAGCACAAAGCGCAACACTTAGAGTGGTCTGATATGGACCCGAATCAAGCGAGCGAGCAAGTTCAGTTTTCAGTGGAGGAGATTTCATTCGAAGTCTAGATTTGTAGCTCACAGGCGATTGGGATTATAAAGTTGCTCCAAGTTTAGTGTCAGGGCGAAGGTCCGAAATCCCGAAACCTGAAATCAGCATGGCCTGTCCAATTTAGCAGGATGCGTGGCATCAGATCCTAACCATGACGAAAGTCGTTTCGGGAAAAATGAAGTGGGGAATGCGCAATATTCCTGAGTCATGAAATGTCGAAGGCCCGAGGTCCCGAAATATCGACATTTATCTAAGTTGTCTGATCCAGCAGGACGCGTGGCATCAGATCCAAGAAATCGCGATTTCACGACTTGGGGTTTTAGCATGGAGCACGATGCAGGTTTGTGAAACACGAAATTGTGAAGTGCCTAGGAGTTGGGCCCAAGGTCACAACCCGAGGTTGCATGGAGTGATGGAAAGGAGCTGTGCCAAATGCCAAAAGAGCCTGTGTTGG
Source organism: Picea engelmannii (assembly GCA_009831015.1). Taxonomy (NCBI): domain Eukaryota; kingdom Viridiplantae; phylum Streptophyta; class Pinopsida; order Pinales; family Pinaceae; genus Picea; species Picea engelmannii. Next base: position 45,688 of record ML828411.1, on the reverse strand, counting down.
TCACCGAAGAAGATCTGCGTGGTATTGAGGCATCAGGATTGACTTGAAGGAATTGTAGGCACCGCCTGGGACATTCAAGGGTGTCAGGCCTTGTCCCTATCCCAATGAAAGTAGTTAATAGAAATGGGGGAGGTAGTTGAAACCTTGTTTCACCCCATAAATGGAAAACATGGAAAACCTGGCCATGGAGGCAGACTGTCAACCCAAAGTTACCCTGTCAACGGATTCTCTTGCAAGCCCATACTAATCTGAGTTTGCGTCTGATAGAAGGATGCATGTGCAGACTGACAAAAGAAGTTGCAGATGCAAAGCTTTGATTGTAATGGCCAGGTCACACTTCTAGTGGTGGCAAATTGTTCTGAGAATAAACAATTAGTTTTGATATTTTGTTATGGTTGATGGTTGAGCTAGGCTCTCATATTGTAAAGTTTTAATGAAGCCATTGTTTCTCTAGTTATGTTTTGTAATTTGAGACTTCTTGTTTAATGACAGTCAGCCTTCTTCTACACCTCTTTTGCCTCTGATACTAAAACGCTCGGGCATGGATGATCTAGTTGAGTGTTGTAATCATATTGTGATGTATGTTTGATTGTAGTATTGTTATAGCATTTTCAGTTTCCTAAAGTTTTGAATCCAAGAGAATATTGTATTTGAACCTTTTCCCCGTTAGGCTGCTAGAAGACCTGATGTCCATAACATACCTTTACATTTTCTCCTCAAGTTCTGCCTCCTACTCACCCTTACTACAACTTACTAACTGAAGTTAAATCAAGACATCACCTGCTTATGCATGCTGGTCCAATTTTCTAAGTTAAAATGATATCATCTTGAGTCTGCGCCCATTTGACTCCCCTTTAATTTATTCATTCATACAAGTTGATGGGTACTGGGCTTACCTCCAATGCAATCTGGAGGTGACTTCTAGTGCTAACATTTCTTGCACCATTTTCAGGGATGAATTGAAGATTTTCCCTGGGATTGAATGACAAAGCTTACTAGTTCTGAAGGTGCATCAGAACTTAGTACATCAAAGATTGCAACTGTGCACCCGGCGACTCCATTGAGGTGAATCCACTATTTCCATTGTGGCTTCCAGAGGCAGACACACAAGTTCAACCCCACATTTGCCTCTAGAAACACCTGAAGCTGACCCGGAGAAAATTATCAGAAGATGAAAGATCCTCTAGGAAGGTACTTCAGCTGTTGAACCAAGTATTTCTGATTGACTTCACCATCCTTCTATAGAAACTCCAAGACATGCTTCTCATTCTCCTATTATACCATCTGTTGGAGTTTCCTGAAGTTTAAATTTTGGGAGTGTTCATGTTGATTTCTCCCCTCCTGGTATTGGATTGGAAGGAGAAACCTTTGTCACTCTTATCTCCTCTGAAGTTGTACCATGGTTTAAACCCAGGACCTCAAAAGATTTTCCCACTCCGAGTTTCACCACTCCTCCCTCTGTTAGAGTTATTTCTTTTACAGAAGGGGAAAGCTCGGTTCCCTCGAACCTTGTGGCCTTTGATCTAGATTCTTAGTCCTTTCCCTTTGCTCCCAGAAACACACTTCCAGTCTCCCTTGTTCGAACTCCATCCCCTCCTATTTATCCTCCAGTTCACATCCCAGTGGCGAGTGATAACCGCCCTAGGAATAGTATGGATGCCATAGTGTCTGCAAGATATGCCCCTTTAATCTTACCTCATCCAATGAATTCTCTCCCTATTGGATATTACCTAAAATACATGCTCAAATTCATAGGAGAAGAATACATAATTGTTGAAGAACACCTTGTTGCCTTCTACAGTTATGCAAACAATCTAAATATTGAAAACGAGGATGTGTGGATGAGAGTCTTTGTCCAGAGCCTTGATGGTGAGGCCAGGAAATGGTTTAGGAGATTGAACCTTGGATCCATTGTTGGGATTGAGGCTTTAGACGATGTTTTCTTGAGACAGTGGAGGGATAAAAAGGACTTTATGTATTATATCACAGAGTTCAGCTACCTAAAGAGAAAGGAGAGAGAGTTTGTCTCTGATTTATCCAAAAGATTCAACAAAATGTATAACAAGATTCATGTTGAGATAAAGCCTATAGAAGCCTCTGCCAAAATTACTTATGCCAGTGCTTTTGACCTTGATTTTTCCCTCTTGTTGAGAGAGAGAAGAGATATTTCCTTGGCTCATATGCAAGATGCAGCCCTGGAAGTAGAGTCCAACGTATTGGTAGTTGACAGACTCAGGAATAAGTCTGATAGAGACAGAGGAAGGGGGATATTTGAAGCCTCAACCTCTGATTCCTCTGCATCCCACCCTCAAGTAGATGAATTGACCAAGATGGTAAAATCTCTTTCTGCAGAAATGGAGAAGACGAGATTCGAAGGAAAGAAAAGTTATAAGAGTTCCCAAAATGTTGATAACACAGGTAACTTCAGAAGACCAAATAATACCCCTTAGATACTTCCAAGAGATCCTCGAAATAGAGATAGGGATGATCAGAAAATCCAAACCCCTCTCCAAAATAACCTCGGTGTTGATGAATAAGGAGAGGAAGAAGAGCTTGATCCTGAAATCCATTGTCTTGGAGACACCTCCTCGTTTCCCCATTTGACCCAATTTGCATACGAGGAGTCCCTCATGGACATCCAAATAAATGAGCTGAGTAAAGGGGAGAAGGCCAATAGTAGTCCCGATAAATATAACCTCAGGTCTAAGAAGAAAGAACTAAAGTCTGAAATCCCTGATCAACCTTCCAGAGAAGAGAATCCTACTAAGGATGCAATAAACATCAACAAGGAGAAGAAAATATAGAACCCATCACCAATAGCCAAAGGTCCTGTCCCAAAAGAAAGAGAAATTATGAAGACCCCCTCCTATTTGAACTTTGAGCATGAAATTCAAAATATTAGGATCCCTATACCCCTTTCAGAGCTGGTCAAGAACAAAGATTTTAAAAGGTCCCTCTCTAAACTATTGCAGTCTGAACCATCATGTCAGTCCAAAGACTCAGTAAACCTTCAAGACGAAAATCCAACAGTCATCTTAGGTCCTTTGATAGAATATAGAGATGATTCATCCCCTCCCTTCTATACATATCTGAACATACATGACAAGGTGTTGCATCATTGTTTGATGGACTCAGGGGCATCTCATAATCTCATGCCCAAAACTGTCATGGATGAGCTTGGATTAGAAATCACAAAAACTTATCATGACTTGTATTCTTTTGATTCAAGGAAAGTGCGGTGTCTTGGGGTCATCAAATATCTGGTTGTGACCTTGTTTAAGTTTCCCATGAAAAGTGTGGTCATGGATATCGTGGTAGCTGATGTTTCCCCCAAGTTTGACATGTTGTTGTCAAGATCTTGGATAAAAAGACTTGGAGGAACATTGCATATGGACCTCACATATGCTACCATTCCTGTGTTTGGGGGAGATCATAGAAGATTATACAGAGAATCTCAGTTGGCCTATATTATTAGTGATGAAACAGAACCCACCAACCAACCTATTTTTTCACTCAAGACTCATTTGGGATCCAACTTATTGCAGCTCACAGATTCCCCTAAGCCAACTCTTGAAATCAGAAATAAGTCCCCTACTCTCTGTGAAGTTTCTCCTCCAATTAGCTCTATTTGGAAAATGTTTTTTGATGGAGCCTCTTCTAGAGAGGGTGTTGGTGATGGAGTGGTATTGGTTTCACCTACCCAAGAAATTATATCCATGTCCTACAAGTTAGAATTTGAAACTACCAATAATGTGGCAGATTATGAAGCTCTTGTTTTGGTCTTGAGGATTGAAAAATACATGGGGATTGAAGAGCTATCAATGTTTGGGGATAATGAATTAATTGTCCATCAGATCAGAAGTATTTATCAAGCCAAGCACCCTTGTCTTAGAAGTTATAGAAATGAAGTGTGGGATCTAGTTGATAGTTTGTTCTTAGCTTTCAACTTTTCATTTGTTCCAAGAGAAGAGAATTTCATGGCCGACTCTTTGGCTGTCTTAGCAAGTAATTTCAGAGTCCCCTTGCCACCTAAGCTCAAGTATGAAGTAGAAGTGAAATATAGAACCTCTATACCTGATAATGTCAAGCATTGGAAAGTGTTTGAGGATGATCTTGAGATCAAAAGATTCTTGGACACTGTTGATGACTTTTCTACATTACACATTGATCAAGATCCTGATTCTGAAATAAATCCTCATGATGATGTTTTTCTGAGAAAAATTGCTAATCATCATATTGTCTAGTTGACGAACAATCATGTCCCAAAGGGACTAGTTCCTTTGGAAATACTGTTTGACAGAAATGATGTCGCAGTAAAAGGTAAATTTTCAAATAAGGATGTTGATGTAGTTGAGTGCAATATTGGTACAAAGGAGGATCCAAAATTTGTCAAGTTTTGAAGAAGCCTGTCAAGGGAACAAAGGACCGATTATGCTCAGCTATTAAGAGAATTTAGTGATGTGTTTTTCTAGACCTATGAAGACCTCAAAACATACGACACAAGTTTCATTGAGCATAAGATCACATTGAAAGAGGAGGCCAAACCATTTAGGCAGAAATTAAGACAAATAAATCCTATGTTTTTGCCTATTATGGAAAGGGAGATAAATAAGTTGTTGGACGCCCAAATAATTGTCCCTTTGAGATATTATGAATGGGTGGTGAACTTGGTCCCAGTAAGAAATAAGAATGGTGAAATCAGACTGTGTGTCGATTTCAAGAACCTGAACAGAATCTCTAAGAAGGACAATTACCCTTTGCCAAAGATGGAGCACATATTACAGAGGGTGACAGGTGCATCCAGGATTTCCATGATTGATGGCTTCTCTATCTATAATCATATCTTCGTCCTGCCTGAAGACAAAGAAAGGATGGCCTTTGCCACTCCTTGTGGTACGTTTATGTATGATAAGATGCCCTTTGGATTGATGAACGCAGGGGAAACCTTCCAATGAGCCATGGACATCGCCTTCATTGGAGAAAGGGATAAATTTCTAGTCATCTATCTGGATGACATTACAGTCTTCTCCAGATCTGATAAATAGCATTGTTATCATCTGAGAAAGCTATTCTTAAAATGCAGAAAATTTGGTCTCTCCTTAAATCCCAAAAAGTCTTTATTTTCCATGCAGGAGGGAAAATTGTTGGGGCACATAGTAGCACTTGAGGGAGTCATAATTGATTCAAGTAGAGTAGAATCTATTCAAACCTTGCCCCTCCCCCAATCCAAGAAGGAAGTTCAGTCTTTCTTGGGTAAAATCAACTTTTAAAAAAGATTTGTTTCAAATTTTGCTGAATTGGTGAAGCATATCACAACCATTCTTAGAAAGGGGAATGAAATGAAATGGGCTATTGATTCTAGAAACTCTTTCGACCAAATCAATAAGGCCTTGACCGAGGAACCTATGCTTATCAGTCCTGATCACTCCAAATATTTTCTGATTTTTTCATTTGCTTCTTTTGATACAGTAGTAGCTATTTTATTGCAAAAGAGTGTTGAAGGGCTGGAGAAGCCTATTTCCTTTTTCAGCAGAGCATTGAGAGATGCAGAGATAAAATATGACATCATGGGAAAATAGGCCTATGCTTTGGTGAAATCCCTCAAGGATTTCAAAATCTATGTCATGCATTCAAAATTTATTGCATATGTCCCTTCTGCTTCTGTGAAGGACATTCTCATTCAACTTGACATAGAAGGGAGAAGGAGCAAGTGGATCGCCAAAATCCTTGAATTTGATCTGGAAATAAATCCCACCAAAGTTTTTAAAGGGAAAGGTTTAGCCAAGTTAATGGCTGAGTCTAATTGCAAAGCTTTGGGGATTAACTGCATCAACATCTGATCAGAAAATCAACAATCTGAGTTGTCTTATACAGGCCCACAAGTCAACCCTCCATTGGCAGAATGCATACGGTACAAAGACATCATATTCTTTCTGAAAAAGTTGCACCCCCATGATGGTATGGGAAAAATCAAGGAAAGAGATTTAAAGCTTAAAGAAATTAAATATTTCCTTATTGATCAAGTCTTGTATTGGAAACACCCCCTAGGAGTCCTT
>ML828411.1:13358-35786 GCA_009831015.1 Picea engelmannii | reverse complement strand
ATTCTTCAGATCCCTTCTTTTTCTCAACTTTGGATCTACACTGCTTCTTGTAGTGCCCTTCTTTTCCACACCTCCAACATACCCTTACAAACTTTCTAGGATATTTAGATCTACCCTTAGACTTAGATCTCCCACTTGAGAAAATAGATCTATTTCTTTCCTGGGAATGTCCTCTTGCAAATAATGCGTTTGTGCTATGTCCTTCCATATTCTTTCATCTCATCTCCTCCGACAACAAGGATGAGACCACTTCTTAAAACTTCAAAGAAGTTGTATTACTACCTATGGCTACAAACAGACTATCCCACAAGTCTGGTAAAGAACACAACAAACTGATACATTTATGTTCATCTGAAATTTTAATCTCAACAGATACTAACTTACTTACCACAGTATTGAAGGTGTTCAAATGCTCTGCCACCGAGTCTCCATCTCTCATCCTCAAGTTATACAACTTCTTTCTCAGGAATAGTTTATTTACCAGGGACTTAGACTGATACAACTTCCCCAACTTTTCCCATAAATCCTTGGTTGTAGCTTCCTCTGACACATTCAGTAATACTGAATCAGAGAGACACAGTCGGATTGTGCTCTTTTCCTTATGATCCATCTTTTTTCAATCATCTGCAGAAGTTCCTGTAGGTGCAGTACCTGGATCTACCGCGATCCACTGATCTCTATCCACCAAAAGATATTCCATCTTGAGCTTCCACAGCTCAAATATTTTCCCATTAAACTTCTCGATCTCCATCTTCGAATTGCTTGCCATTTCTTTTCACCTGAAAAACAATACCGCAGATCACCCACTATAACAAGGCTTATCACAGTCCCGAGCCAAACCCTTGACCAAAAAGGCGTCCCCCTGAATCCAATAAAGCTCGGATACCAAATGTAAATTCTAACCTTGTACAATGTCTAATGTAAACAGATATTCAAAAAAGAACAGAAAAGATACAATGGCAAATACAAACATTACACGAAGGTTTTTCCCCTGGAAACCCAAACCAGGAAAACTAGCATATATTATATTTATTCATTGTGTTACATTGTTTACAATACAATATACATGTAGGATCCAATGACATCCAAAACCCTAACCCAATGACCTGGATTAGTCCAAAACCCTAATTCCTTAACTGGAAATAGAAAACCATAGGCAAAAACCATGTGCCAAAAAAACCACCTAAATACATGACACATTTCCTGAGGTAGGTGTCACGTTTCCTGAGGCAGAAAAAAAAAATTCGGGGGTGCTGCCCCTGGACCCCCACGCGGGGGGCCTAGTGGCCCTCCTGTGCACCCAACGCATATGCTCAAACACTACTACTCGTTCAAAGAATATAACACATACCCAACACTACGTGGGGAACATCACTTCTAGAGGACCACGGCCTATAAGATTATCAGGGCTGGATATTTCTGGCCTACTTTACTCACCGATGTTTGTGCAAAAATCAGGGCTTGTGTTAAATGTCAAAAATTCTCTGGGAAGCAGCAACTCAAGTCTTTTCCATTGAAGCCTGTGGTTTCTTCAAGACCCTTTTAGTAGTGGGGCCTAGATTTTATTAGGGAAATTCATCCTGCTTCAAGTAGTCAGCACAGATGGATCTTGACTGCCACTGATTACTTTACCAAATGGATAGAATTTATTCCCACAAGGAGTGCTTCTCACAAGGTAATCATTGGTTTTCTTGAGGACATTATAGCAAGGTTTGGTTGTCCAAAAATGATTGTCATTGATAACGCTGCATCCTTCAAGGCCAAGCCAATGATCCAGTTTTTTGAACAGTTCAGAATTTCACTGATTCACTCAACTCCTTACTACCCCCAAGGGAATGTACTGGCAGATTCTTCAAACAAGAGCCTTATAAAAAATATCAAAAGACATTTGGAGGGCAACAAGAAAGAATGGGATTCAAAGCTCAAATTTTCTTTGTGGGTTGATAGAGTGACAACAAAGAGATCTCTTGGTGTCTCTCCTTTTCAGCTTGTGTATGGGGTCGAAGCCATCTTCCCTTCTCATCTTGCCCTGCCTGTCACAAAATTATTTCAGGATTGCCAAGGAGAGTCTGATGATATGGTCAGAAGGATACATCAGCTGGTAGAAGTGCAACAAACTAGAGAGAAGATACTGGACAAAGCACATGAACATCAACATAAGATCAAACCGGATTTTGACAGGAAAGTAAGAAAGGAGGATTTCCAGCTGGGAGATCTAGTACTCAAATTGGATGAAACCAAATAGGACAAGGGAAAGCATGGTAAATTTGAAGCCCTGTGGATTGGGCCCTTCAAAATCTATGAGGTATTTCCAAATAATACTTACAGGTTGCAGAATTTGGAGGGATCTGAAGTTTTTGGTGGCCCTATAAATGGGCATTTTTTGAAGAAATATTTTGTTTAGGTCGTGACCCACATTCTACCACTGTAAATACCACGTCTGTTTTGTTTTGATTTTTAGTTTTTAATTCTCAATAAGTGACTCCATAACCCAACAACTAAGGTACTCGAACTACTTGTTCTTGGTAGCTTGCAGGGAGCATGCCATCCCCTCTGGAGCCAAATGTTATCACATGAACTTGTCAGAGTCTTGTGGGGTTGTGGTTTTGACCTAATACTGTAATTTTTCTCTGTCTCTCTCCTTTTCACAAACCAAGTCTCAATTTTTCCCCCCTTCAGCTTGTAAAATCGTTTCTTATTTCCCCCCCCTCTATGTTTAAGTGCCCCGGTCTCCATATTTTCTATCCCACAACCAGTCATCTAAATCCCCGATCATGTAGACCACAACCATAAGCACAAAGAACAACACTTAGAGTGGTCTGATACGAACCTGAATCAAGCGAGCGAGCAAGTTCAGTTTTCAGCGGAGGATATTTCATTCAAAGTCTAGATTTGTGGCCCGCAGGTGATCGGGATTATAAAGCTTCTCGAAGTTTAGTGCTGGGGTGAAGGTCCAAACTCTCGAAACCGAAAATCAGCGTGGGTAGTTTGATCCAGCAGGATGTGTGGCATCAGATCTAAACCGCGAAGAAAGTCATTTCGGGAAAAATGAAGTGGGGAATGCGCAATCTTCCCGAGTCCCGAAATGTCGAAGGCCTGAGGTCCCGAAATACCGACATTTATCTGGGCCTTCTGATCCAACAAGATGCGTGGCATCAGATCCAAGAAATCATGATTTCGTGAATCAGGGGTTTTAGCATGGAGCACGACGCAGGTTTGTGAAACGTGGAATTGTGAAGTGCCCAAGAGTTGGGCCTAGGGTCATAGCCCGAGGTTTCATGGAGCGATGGAAAGGAGTTGTGACAAAGGTCGAAAGCGCACATGTTGGTCACTGAAGAATATCTGTGTGGTCTTGAGGCATCGGTATTGACTTGAAGGAATTGTAGGCACCGCCTAGGACATTCAAGGGTGCCAGGCCTCGTCCCGATCCCGGTGAAAGTAGTTAATTGAAATGGGGGAGGTAGTTGAAACCTCGTTTCACCCCATAAATGGAAAGCATGGAAAAGTTGGTCGTGGAGGCAAATTGTCAGCCCAAAGTTCCCCTATCAACATATTCTCCTACAAGCCCATACCGATATGAGTTCGTTTCTGACAGAAGGATGCATGTGCAGACTGATAGAAGAAAATGCAGACATAAAGCTTTTATTGTAATGGCCATGTCACACTCCTGGTGGTGGAAAATTGTTCTGAGTATGAATAATTATTTTTGATATTTTGTTATGGTTGATGGTTGAGCTAGGCTCCCATATTGTAAATTTTTAATGAAGCCATTGTGTCTCTGGTTATGTGTTGTAATTTGAGACTTCTTTTTTAATGACAGTCAGCCTTCTTCTCCACCTCTTTTGCCTCTAATGTTGAAAGGCTCGGGCATGGATGATCTAGTCGAGTGTTGTAATCATATTGTGATGTATGTTTGATCACAGTACTGTTATAGCGTTTTCAGTTTCCTGAGGTTTTGAATCCAAGAGGATCTTGTATTTGAACCTTTTCCCCCTTAGGTTGTTGGAAGACCTGATGTCCATAACATGCCTTTAAATTTTCTCCTCGAGTTCTGCCTCATACTCACCCTTACTACAACTTACTGGCTGAAGTTAAATCAAGACCTCACCTCCTTATGCATGTTGGTCTATTTTTCTGAGTTAAAACGATATCATCTTGAGTCTGCGCCCATTCGACCCCCCTTTAATTTATTCATTATGACATACAAACTGATGGGTACTAGGCTTACCTCCAATGCAATCTAGAGGTGACTTCTAGTGCTAACACCATCAATGAACCAACACCAACGATGATAAGTGTAGTTGAAGTGGACAAATGTAGAGAACTCAGTCAAAGAAGTATAGAGCAACTTATAGAGGTAAACAATAAATTATGGATGAATACTTGCTAAGACCCTCCAAGATGATTACAATGACTGAGAGATTCATAAAGAGAACAACACATGAGTTAAAATTAGAAGTATTTACCAAAATATGTGATGGAGAGTTGGACTTGGAGAAAATGCAGTCAAATAAGCTAGAAGAGATAATTAAAGACTATTCACTCCAGAGAGAATACCTGGATGAGATGGAAGTACAAAATACCTCATGATTACCTCAATTTTGTAACTGGAATGTTTTTCTTATTCCTCATCCTCTTGATTGTAATATAAAATGGAATGTAAAGAGTCACACCTTAACTACCCTTTGCATATACTTCGGTTTTATAATGTAAACAATCTCTCGAATAGCATAAGAGAGAGAACCACAATTGAAACGGGGCTTTTGATCTGTATTATATCATAACAATATTTATATTGTATGGTGAATAGAACAAGAGACATATATGGGAGTTTTGGTAACAAATATGTGCTAATGAGATTATTCTTCTGGTATATGTTTATCTTGTGAATGTATGGGTTAAAGTCTGATGAAATTTTTCTTTACTAGGCTCTGTATTTTAGCATTGTCATGGATTTCCTTATGAGTACAACAACCTTGTAATAAGTTAGAGAACCAATTAATTGTGCTTTTCTTATTATATTGTCATATCGATCTACTCTGTGTATTAATGAATTAATTCTATACAAGTAGTATTACATTTTACTGTACTCATTCCATTAGTTAGTTCTCGATCAAGATAGTTTAGAATAAGTTAGAAGTGCATCTTAGAATAGCATTAGGAATTATAGTTTAGTTTAGATCTATGTTTTAATATTCATATTTATATAATAATTTGAGTGGCAACCGGACCCACATACTGGTCGAAAATGTCATCCAAAACGAGAATGAGTCTAATTGAGACATTTTGTTGGGCATTCTCCCTTACCTACTTGACAGACACCCATCAACACCTCCATTTTTATGAAATACCTCTCTATATCTTTGGTTTTGATGTTATTTTTCTATAGGTTACACAAATCTGTTGTCGATGAAACTACAAACATAGATAGAGTCATCTATGCAGATTCCAAATATATAATTTTTTTTTAAATTAATATTGTTTACTATTTTTAATCTATTTTTGTCTTGACATATATCAGAATCCTAAAATACATATCTCTTTTAATTCTACTACAAATTTTTGTTAGCTTAACCATTTTTGATAATTTTAAGACCCTTGTAGTTTGCACTAACGGAAGGCATTGTAATTTCAAGGATATATTGAGTTTCATAAATTAAAAATAAAATAAAATTGATATCATAATTTTTGAAAAAATGCAAACTCTACATTTACACAATTTTTCTTAAGAAAATTCCATGGTCAAGGTACTCAACACCTATAATAACGGAGACATATACATTATATTTTTCTAGAAAATAACATACCATTGTTAGAAAAACTCAAATTTCACATAGTTATTCACAATTTCTATAAATAAAATTATATATTCAGAAAGCTGATTCAATTTCCAACATTTTATCTTTTTACACCCATTGGTTGCTATCTCCAAATGCACATTAACTCATCAGAATTATTCAAGGAAAAATAAACCATGTGTAATGACCTATTGGTGGTTCATAAGGGGGAAGATTTCACTCTTGCCACATGCTTATGGGTCTTTCTTGTTAACGTGTTTCTTTACCTCTAACGAAAACAAGCTTTTAATTATTCAAAAAACAAATTAGGCTTACTCTAGGACGAAAAGGTGGTTTCATCCTAGATAGTATCCACAAGAAAGCCATTATCCATTGTGATCATCGCCTAGGCTACCTCCACTGGGGTCATGTGATTTCTAGTAGCATTAGCCTTAATCCCATACATGAAATGAGATACTACCCCCAATTGAAATTTAATCTCTTTCCTAAGAGGAAAGCATTCCTTATGTGCTCAACATATCTATGTGTGTATGTGTGTGTGTGTGAGAGAGAGAGAGAGATCTCCCCCACACACACATATGTTGAGCAAAAATTTACACCTTAATATATCCATAGTTAAGATGAAATGGTTATATATATATATATATATATATATATATATATATCACAAACCATCTTACCTCTCTATGTATCTATCATGCATGGAGAAGGACTAAGTCCCTTGATGTGAAAAATATTTTATGTAAATTGAGGAAATGTTTGCACCTAAAGGGATGTGATCACTCTTGGTGATTTAAGATAGAACTATACATAGCCTACCCCCTCTAGATTTGAACTTGTGACCTCTTAAGAAGAGAAAGACTTTCTTAACAATTAGGCCCACTCATATAATGATGTGTCATATAAAAAACTAAATCTTTCTGGAGATATATATTCTTATCAATGCATATCTTCACTTCTCGTTTTTTTATCTTATGAAAAAAAATTACTCTCCCTAGAAAAATGAAAATATACATATATAAATTCTCATCATAAACTAACTATTAATGTATCTCTCCCATTTTAAACTATTTCAATCTTAGTTCGGTTATGACCTTTAAAATGTTTGATGTTACTAAATTGATACTGTTCAAAACACTCCCCTCGGATCCAATAGGGATAATAGCACAAAGATTTAAGAAATGGGGAGTCATTGAATTTTAACTCAACTGTCAAAAAAATCTATCTTTGAGCCTTATCACAGCCTCGATGGAGTTTGATCCTGATGGGCTGGGTGAAAATCGCCGACCCCAGCAATAGGCTCCCAAGTCCTTTGACCGTACGTACACAGGAGAAAATATAAGTTAAAGACCCTATCCCTTTAACATCTTGATGCCCGCTCATCAAAGACACATTGTGAATGAAGAATATCTTTATCATACTCTAAATAGTAGAGTTTTTGAACTTTTATAGCTTCGAATGTGGTTGCGTTTTCTGATCAGAATTTCACAGTGGTGAACAATATGTTTATGTAAATGTAAGGGGTAGTTTAATGGTTTTAAGTTTTTTTTTTTTTTAGGGTTATAATTTTTGTTTAATTTTGTTTCAAATTTGGTAAGAAATTGTTGGATTTGTAGATTTGAGAAGTTAACTTTGTATAATATAATAAAAGTGTTTCAAATATTTTTAGCAAATTAAATCTATTTCTACATTCAAAAATACAATTTAAACAACAAAACCTAATAAACAGTTTAATCATTTTTATTACTGTCAATCAAAACTGAAAAAACGTCTACCAGCCTTGATGTTAAAGTCTCATACTTTATTGACGTCTTAATGTGCGGTCCTTAAGTCTCGTAATTTGTTGAAGCTTTAAATGACTCTGTTCTTTAGTTGTGGGACTATAGCTAAGTCTTGTCATTTGTTGAAGTTTTAAATGACTATTGTTTGGTTGTGGGATTATATTGGTGGAGTATGTTATTAAACACATTTAGCACATTGCATTATCAAACTGCAGTTATTTATAAATTCACAGTGGAACAAGGACAAGAGAAAAGATGAATATTTCAATGAATTGCCAAGGATATTGAGTGAATGCCTTACATCACTCAAATATCAATTTCGTCTTCTCCAAGTTGGTAAATCCATGCCGAAAAGATCGTGCGCAGGACAGTGACTTTATGGGACCACAAAATGCTTTCATTTGTTGCTCCTCCAGACCCAGAACTATATGTCACTGTCGTGAAGATGAAAAGCAATAATACAATAATATTAGAGGGAGATATGGTACCATTATTTTTATCATTTGTTTATAGTTTTTAATATATTTTTATTATTTTTATTTTTAGAATTATATATATTAGTTGGTGAGATTGTACAGTCTTAATTTTGGAATTAAAATTTATTTATGTATTAAAAAAAAAAAAATTATAATTTCAACCAATTTTATAACTTAATCTTGAACTTAAAATCTATTTATGTATTAAAAATAAAAAAAAATTATAATTTCAACCATTTTTATAACTGGATTACTTATGTATTACTTCTGTTTATGTAAGTGTTAGCAAACATTACTCAAGAGTAAGCCCCGCATGGTTTGTCCAGATAATTTTTTCCTTTGCCTATCAACTTGCATTGCAAAAAGACATAGTTTGTTTAGCTATATCAAAGGATCATTGAGTGTTCACATGCACTCTTTATTACTCGATTTAGATATAAATATTTGTCCCATTTTATTATTTAGAGAATTATTGTTAACTTTGGCTATTGTTCTGAAAGTCAATACAATACCAACGTACAATACCAACGTAGTAGTCATCTCAAAATATAACAACGTCAATGGCCTTGTAAGGGATTGTGTTAGGCAGTGGAAGAAAAACAAAGCATAAAACTGAGAACATCAAACCAAACACAACAACAATCACAATTGACACAGTGATTTATGTGGAAACTCAATGAGGGAAAAAAACTACAGGCAATCATAATCGGTATTATCTTATTCAAGAGAGAATTACAATAGTCAACCCAGGCATACAACCATTCTTTCCTCTCACACACACAACGCCTCAGTATTGAGTCTTGCTCTCACACACTCACTACACATTGCTCTCACACCTCTATGGGTATGCTCGTATATATAACATCTATCACTCAGTTACATCGACTGATTATGAATAGATCACATAGTTACACGAAAAGTTCATAAATAGATTGCATGCATGTGCATTAACATATTTGCATGCATGTGCATGTGATCACATGAGGAAATTCATTGGCATGTTTCCAACAATCTCCACCTTGACAACAATTTACTTGATATAGCATGCCTTTAATTCATCACCTTTTCTACAAGAGAAGCCAAACACCATCACAGCTCCGCAACTTCTCTAACAATACCATTACATGAACATGCCTACACGATTCACTCCAGTATGGACCATTCTGTCTTCATTAGTAACCTGTCTAATAAACCGATGCACTTGTCGAAATCTCATGAATCATAACCACAGACCAAATCACTGCAACCATTGTAGGTGATACTTGTGCTTCTTTGTTTGAAGCACCCATTTCCAAGCTCCTGACCTGGTTTTTCCATGTATCTACTGACAACACCAACTGCATGTGAAATGATGATCATTTCTCCATCGCAATCATCAAACTTCCTACTAGCATATAATACTCGAGACATATAACCCTTTTCTTCTTCATCAATTAGGACATATACGTGAAGAGAAATTACAATGGAAAGCCAAAGGGATTTTACCAGTTTTACATTATTTATACTGAATTTCCTGAGTATCTTCACCACATACCTATGTTGTGATAACCAAGCTTACCATATTTCATGTCTCTCTGTATTTCCATGCCCAAGATTTATTTTGCTTCTCCCAGATCCTTCATAATAAACGTCGTAACCAACTGAGTCGACATGTTGATCTCAACCATGCTTGTGCTTTCAACAAGCATAACATATATCACCAAGATAATGAATATACCATAAACACAATGGTTATACTCCTTATAAAATTTGTCTCACCATGAAGTAATCAAACATCTTGTACCATTTGCCTAGCATGCTTTAGGCCATACAATAATTTTTGAGTTTGCAAACAAATCTTCTATTGTGATTTTGAACTAATCGTTCTGGTTGTTCCATATACATCCCCTTATCCAAAAAACTCCATGTAAAATAGTTTTAACATCTAGTTGTACTATCACAACCAGTGCTAACAGAACATGAATAGAAACAATCTCTTAACAATCGGTGAGAAACTTTCATGGAAATCCATACCTTCTAAATACCTTTCTGCTACCAGCCATGCTTTGAACCTTTCATATTTTACTATGTTTGATATTATAAAAGGAGATTCATCATACACTGCATCTTTGTCCATGATGATTATGTGGGTAGTAGGATCCCATAGTCTACACCCCTTAACATCATCACCATATCAAAGATCTACCTGTTTGGTATGAGTCCTACTTAGACTGCTAATAAAAAACATTAGCATCACAACTGAATAATTTCACATTTGAGTAATTACCAAATGACATGTTCATACCTCTTCTTGAATCTTCCTATCTTTTGCAACTGATGGTGATCGAGTTACCAGATAGCACAACTGCTTATGTCCACAACTATTGTTGCAACTTGGCATTATTGAACATGCATATTCGATCCCAACTTCCTCGCAATACTTTCCAAGTTCCATGGATATGAACTTACCTTCATCATATATTCTCAAACACTTGATTGACCTATCAACACATCATCCTTTTTACAGACCCACCTTTCTAAAGTGGACACACTGCTCCACCTCGAACTTTGCATTCGAACAACTTTGACCAAATCCGGCCAAACCAACCAAGTAAGCCTTCACCACTTACCTTTAGCCTCATTTACAATGGAGTTCACCAAGCCTTTTATAGGTTTCATTACATGCAATCCATGGAAACAATACCACGAGATACCCAAAACACATGGACCTGAAAAACCACCTGCTTTGACCTAAAAATAGATTTAACTCATTAACTCTTTCACCGAGCCAAGGTTAACCCAACATGCATGCACCCCCACGTATTAAATCTAGCTAAATCTATGTCTAGCATTTTCATAAGTGATCTGATAAACAAGGGGTATGCATGCCTATCTAGGTCTTACAGACATATGCCCATTTACATGCAATCAATAATTTCTACAACTCCAAAGTAAATACAACTTTTGTTTTTTTTCACAGTGACTCAACCATCACCGCCCTGCACCTTCTATGTGAACACAGGTGGAGAGACACAATAGACAAAAAAAACTTCATCAACCATACCTGTAGTTGAATTTGCTTCTTTTGTGGAGTCCTCTTTGGATGCTTGTTATATTTTCCAACAATCCTTCTTGAGATGCCCAAATTTTCCACAAAACCAACATTTTTCCTTATCCTTACTGTCTTTTGACTTAGACCTACTTGTACCTTTATGATCTTTCCCTCCTTATGTAGATCGATCTCTGACCACCATTGCTTCTGTTGTTGAGGTTTCTTTACCAGATGTTTCGTTATCTCCTCATACAACAAAGCTCCCACAATAGTGTCATAATCAATGGCATTTGTTGTGTTAAACCACACAGTTGTTACCAGATGATCCCAAGACTCAGGCAATGAACACAGTAATGTCATCTTTGAACTTTACTTCCATGTTAGTTAATTGAAAAATTAGAGTATTGAAGACATTCAAGTGATCAGTAATTTATGTACCTTCGTTCATCCGCAAGATGTACAACTGCCTCTACAAGAAGATTATGTTTGACAAGTTCTTTGTCATATATAAAATCTCCAGTTTGATCCACAAACCTGTTGTTGTCATCTCTTCAACGATATTAAACAACACCTCATCTTCCAGACACGAATAGTAGTGAGGGCTCTTGCATCCATATCCTCTCAGTCCTCGTTTCTTTGACTTTCTAGCCAAGGCCTTTTGCAATCCTTGTTGCACAAGAAAATCTTGCATCTTGAGTTTCCATAATGCAAAGCTATTCTTATCATTGAATTTATCCACCTCAAACTTAAAACTCTACACTTTTTCAAAAAACTCCAAAACCACTACTTATTTTATTTTTAACATAGAGAAATAAACTTATATTTCAAAATAAAATAAAAAAAGTTGAACCCAAAATATTTAATCCCAAAAAAAATAAAATATTTAAAATATATCCTAAATCCTTTTAAGGCTTTCACCGTTTTAAACAAATAAACATCCCCTCTTCCTATAAATATATTCCCTTATATATTACCCTTCACATAAAGGTATATTAAAAGGAATATATTAATAAACTTTTACCCACGCAAATCTCATCCATAGTAAAAAGTCAAAACTCATACCTCTCGAGAGCTCTGTGCATATCAAACAAGAAAGGTCGATTCCATACCATGAGTTCTCTTGACAGAGCCTTCCACGAATTTTCAACGTGAATACTCCAAGGAATCTTTCCACAAGTGTATCACTTCACAGCTTACTGTTTTTATCACGCCTTCTCCACGCGGCAAGGATCAACGAATATTAACACGCCTTGTGCAAGTGGAAAGGATCAACGAATATTGCCCCTCTACTAACACACAACACTCCAGCACTTGGATCTCCCCTCTTCTAACACGACACTCTCGGATCGACCAAATGCTCTTTGAATATACCAAGGTCAACGTTCTTAGTGATTGGTGCCGGAAGAGTTAGAGCAAAGAATAATGCTCCTAAAATGAACTCATATCTCGTTCTCACATGCTCGATCTCATTCAATTTGGCTCACTTGCTCTGATATCATTTGTTAGGAAGCAGAAGCAAAACAGTATAAAAATGAGAACAGTAAATCAAACACAACAACAATCACAAATCGGTATTTTTTTATTCAAGGGAGAATTACAATAGTCAATTCAGGCATACAATCATCCTCTCCTCTTATACACACAATATCTTAGTATTGAGTCTTTCTCTCACACACTCACTACACATTGCACTCATTGATCATGAATAAATCACATAGTTACATGAACAGTTCATAAATACATTGCATACATGCGCACTAACATAATTACATACATATACATGTGACAGCATGAAGAAATTTGTTGACATATTTCTAATAGATTGGACATATCAATCTTCCTCTGCCATATTTTCACAGTATTGAAAGTTTGTAATAGGAATAATGCCATCGATATAAGCTGACATCACTATTGTCCCTCGTCCAAAAAAGGATGATATATAACAAGTTGTCACAAGCATTATGCTATTGGTGTTGTGAAAATATGCAATTCAGCTGAACCCGGTCGTTGTTGCGAAGATCTGCAATTCGTTTATATATATACAGGCTATCCATTCATTGGGAATCACCATTTTGGTGGCCCCCTAACGCAATCTATAACAAGGACTGAATTTTAAATACCGAATTTGGGAAACAACCCGATGATGATAACACATCTAGAAAACGGGAGGATAAAAAGCAGTCAATTTCAAGCGATATATATTGAAGGTCGTGCAATGCCATTGAAATGTTGGGAATTTCTATTTTATAGATATGCAAATTATAAAACCAATTAAAACCCAAAGTAAAAATCTACTTATTTTTACCATCGTAGTGGCTTACGAATGGTATATGAGAACGAAATTTCAATCATATGGTCTTCAGGCATAGCTAAATCTTAATGCGGCTAAAAATCTCCATTGCAAATTGAAGCACATAAATAACACTGGACACACAAGATTGCAAATAAACGTGTACACTTATCATTGTATAAACTTCAATATGGCACATAGAGATATTATAACCGTAAGTTAATGCCAATATACTAATAGCAATATGGATTTCTTGTCTCTAATTGCATCTGGAATACAAGTCCATCACCCAAACAGATTGAAATTCAAATTATAGAAGAACAAAAGGGAAAAAACATAATATTTTATGCACATAAAAGTTCATTATATACTATAGCTGCAGATTTTGTTCTTTGGTGGACCAACGTAAGGAAGAGGAAGAGTGGACAAAGTGCAAAGTATCTTTTGGAAAAGGCATGTGGAGAAATCAAGGAATTCATGCACAGAGACCAATGAAATCCATGTTCTTGGCTAAGAAAGCCAGAGTCTACACGAAATGCACAATGGGATTCTTGCTTTATTTATACATGAGATGCCATGGATTTCGTTGACAACTATGGCTGGAGAAGGGATGCATGCATGCATGAGACAAAGTGACAACATTAGGTCAAAAACCCAAAAAGAAAACGAGTGAATAAAAACCAGACAATATTGATTATTTGGAGGGATGATTAACTGTGTGTGGTGGTATATATTAATTATTTGGATTCCTAATGAAAATTCAAATGTATAATGTTGTTAGAAAACCTAAGAGGATGGCATGTAATTCACAGCTCTTCCATCAACAAATCGAAAAGGTTACAGTATTAATATTTAGTAGCGCCAAACTATGAAACATACAAGCTTCATTTCAAATAGAAGCAAATATCATGTCATTTAAATGAATACTTGATTTCATGTCATTTAAACTGGACCATAAAATTATCTTTGTCAATGAATACTTACTTGACAACAAGAGCCAGTCTAGGGTTATTTGCAGAAGGAATACGATTCTGATTAGACCTATGTTGTGATTCAGTACCAGGCCGATCCTGCCTCATTTTAGAATCTAATAATATTTTTGACATCTGTTGAAGTAGCTCCATCCTAGATAGATTTTCCATTGAAGTTAAAAGTTATAAAAAGTTTAAACAAAAGAAAAAATAAAATAAAATAAAGCACTTTTATACCAGTGTTAAAAATATAACACTTAACACCGTAAACATATGTCATTGAAAAAGAAAGGCATTTGTGCATGGGATTCCTCCCCATATGATAGGATGGTTGCATGCTTATCCACCATTGACAGTACTCACCACTAGCACAGCCACAAGTCACTTGTGTTGGTAGTCCTGGGCATTAAATAACCATAGAACCTTGTATTTTAAATAACTCATTTGGTAAGAGCTCTCCAGGTAGGAAAATTTGCTCAGTAAATAATAGTTGGAGTAAAAATAGTGGCTGGTAAATTTGGGCTCTTTAGAAAATGAAACGTTAATTACTTAGAGGTGGTAATCAGCTAGTCATCATAGCAAATTTTAAATATAATTTATTGGGACGACTAAGAATATTCCAACAATATTTAATCTTATCCATACAAAACTGATTAAGTACTAAAAACATATTAAATGTGCCTATTATTAAAAATAGTTGTGCTACTAGTCCTTTCCCGTCTGTAATCTACTAAAGTGTAACCTGCTACAATACGAAAGCTAACACAATTGGATGGTAAGCCCTAAGATACACGTTTTCATGCTAGCTTAATGATGTTAATGATATAATTTTCAAGTTGTAACCAGTGCTTTTTGTTAACAAATATCTCATAAATGTTCAAACGTTTTTTAGTCTCAACAGTGTTTCAGAAGTGCCTCCATTATTTCATTTATTATTCTTGATTTCGGATCTTCAGCTCCAGATATTTTAGATGGGCTGCCCATTTTTTCATTCTTCTTGATCTAGGATCCTCCCGCATTGAGTTGTGCCAAGAATGGAAGAGAATCAGGAGATACAGCGGAAGTTGGTGGAATCCTCGTCTGAAATGAATCAACTTAGGTGATGAAGTAACCCTTCGTGAAGTGCAACGCCCATCGTACTTATCTTGAATCCTATAGTGATGCTTTTGATGTAGAGTTAGACTAAACCTTCGCGAATCTCCAATTAGTAGCAATGGTAAGTTTAATTCCTATTTCGGTCAATATGTTAATGAGTTATAACCTTCTCATAAAACCATAATCAGGTTATGACTGATGATAGATCCTGACACTCCCAGAGGCCATTATCTGCACTGGTATGCTATAATCCACCGGACTTGGAAGAAATTCAGGATGATATGGTAAGCAGAATCCATTAAGTGATTTCATAGTTACAATACTAATTAGTACGTTCTGCAGGTTAAATGTGCCTTTCGTTGAGCTTGAAATTTATCCATCGATTGAATGCACCTTCATAATCTTAACCTTCATGAATAATTTTTTTTCTTTATAATTTATTTTGAACAACATAATCATTATACAGAGTGTGTTATTATATTGCTATTGTTTACTGAATTTACAGTATCTTTTCCATTCAAATGGGTTTTGAATGGATCAGTTTCCATGAATTTTCCCATTACATATAATGTTAGTTGAGAGTAATGAAAGTTTTGCAGGTCCAATGAAACACAAACAATCATTCAACAAGAAGTGTACATAGTGCGGACATCCAAAAGTTATGCTATCAGATGCTTGGTCAAGCTCTTGGAAAGTTTTCTTAATCTAAGAGGATATAAGTTGATTTACATATATAGTTTTATTTTTCTTTCCTAATCAAGGTAAATTCAGGACTATGAATGGATTAATTTTATTTTTCCTTCCTAATCAAGGTAAATTAAGGACTATAAATGGATTAATTTCTTAAAAGGAGAAATTGTTCTATCCATAGGTAAACATTGTTGAATCTAGAAGATCATTTACATAAAACCAATTTTGAGATATAGGTAAACAGTGTTGAAACTAGATGATCATTAACATAAAAAAAAAATTGAGATAAGGAACTCTACTATGCATTTTGAAACCTACGCTACAAGCTTTATAAATTGTTTCATCTATAGATTCTTATGAAATTGTTAAGAAAAACAGAATTTTTTTTTCTTTTAAAATAGAATTCAAATTCACCACAATTTTTCTCCTAATCTTTCATGGAAAACAAAGGATCTCAATCACTATATAGAAGGAAATTCTCTACAATTTTTCTGGTAGGTTTTTATGAAAAATAGACTTCTCAGGCCATGCACATTTAAGAAGCATAAAACATTAAAAACATATGTAAATAGAACACTAATTGAACAGTACCAATGCACAACTGAACACTACTCATCTTGTTATTATAAAATAAGGTTACATTATATAAGCTCTTTGAGTTGTTAACAAACTCCTAAGAAATAGGATCTCAACTTACACGTATCCTAACAATGTAATAGAACACTAACTTAAGCATTTCGACATTATTATTCCAACTCTTTCCTTTAATGGAGAAATAGATTCTCTACCACACCTAACTGTTTCGTACATTCTTCAAAACACATCTTTCCAAGAGGCTTGGTAAAGATGTCAGCCACATTCTCGGTGGTATTACAATAGTTCAAGTCAATTTCCTTCTCTTATATCTTTTCTCTTACAAAATGATGTTGAATTTCAATATGCTTGGTTCTAGCATGATAAATTGGATTGTATGCCAATTTAATAGAGCTTTGATTGTCACATTTGAGAACAGTTGGCTTCATTTACTTGTTGCCAATGTCTCCAAGAATTCTCCTTAACCAAACAACTTCACAAGTAGCATTACATAGAGCTTTGTATTCAACTTTTGTTGATGATAAAGAAATAGTTGGTTGTTTCTTACTGCTCCAAGACACTACTTCTGTACCAATGTTGAATGCATATCCTGAGGTTGATTTCTTGTCATCGGGATTTTCATCCCAATCTGAATCAGAGTAACCTGTCAACTCAACATCACAATTATCAGTATACATAATACCAAAATTAACAGTTCTTTTCAAATATCGAAGGACTTTCTTTGTAGCTATCCAGTGGATTTCCAGTGGTTTAGCCATGAACTAACTAAGGATACTGACAGAGTATTCTATGTCTAGTCCGGTAGTGGTAAGATAGTTTAAACTTCCCACCAACTGGCGATACAGAATACCATTTGTTGCTCTAGTTTCATCAAAACTGGATAACTTAGCATTCTGATCTAAAGGTGTTGACACTACCTTACTTTCACTCATATTGAATCTTTCTAGAATCTCCCTTGTGTACTTACTTTGAGTGACCATTGTTTTTTTGCCTTCTCTCCATATTTCTAGACCCAAACAGTAATGTATTTCACCAAGATCCTTCATTTCAAATGATTGAGCTAACTGAATTTTAATGTTTTCAATCAAATGAGAAGCACTGCCTGTGATAATCAAATCATCAACATATAAGGATACCAACGCGACATTCCCATTTTAATCCTTTTTGACATACAAATTAGGATCATTTTTTTTTTCTCAAAACCTTTATGAGCAAAGAATGAATCAATTTTGATATACCAAGATCTGGGTGCTTGTTTTAAACCATATAAAGCTTTCTTAAGATTACAGACAAGATTGTCTTGTCCTTTTTTGATAAATCCTACAGGTTGAACCAAATAGACTTCTTCTTTTAAATCACCATTTAGAAATGCAGATTTAACTTCTAACTGATGAACTTTCCATTTGTGTTGTGTAGCTAATGCAATCATGAGTCTAATTGTATTTAAATTAGCTACAGGTGCAAAAGTATCTTCATAATCAACTCCTTCCTTTTGTGAATACCCTTTTGCAACTAATCTGGCCTTATATTTGTCAACACTTCCATCTGCATTAAATTTGGTTTTATACAACCATTTACATCCTATGGGAACTTTGTTTTCAGGCAGTTCAGTTAATTCCCAAGTTTCATTCTTCATTATTGATTCATATTCTCCATTCATTGCATCATTCCAGTCCTTATGAGTTTTGGCTTGTTCATAAGAAGTAGGTTCTACAACATTCATTACTTGTGCCATCAAAGCATAGTCTTTATACCTGGAGGGTATCTGAATTGTTCTTATAGACTTCCTCAGTGGTCCACCACTATCTTTACTTTCACTTCTTCTTTTCTGAGGTGTAGGAGTGTTTGGAGTATCTCCACTTCTTTCACCTTGTTGTTGTACATGTTCCTTTTCCTGTTCCTGTTCATCATCTATATCAATTTTCACATGAACATAATTGTCATAAGAAGTATGCCAGACATCATACTTACTTGCTTCTTCATCTGTAGTCTCATGAAAAATCACATCTCTACTTGTTATGAGCTTATGTGAATTAAGATCAAACAGTTTGTATGCCTTATGATCATCATAATAACCAAGAAAAGTACACTTTACAGATTTTGCATCCATTTTTCTTCTCTCATCTTTGGGAATATGAGTAAATGCCTTTGAACCAAATATTTTTAAATGACCAACCTCAGGTTTATAACCATAAAGAACTTCAAAAGGTGTTTTTGAATCTAGAATCTTAGTTGGACTTCTATTCTTTAAGTTAACAATAGTCTTAATGGCTTCTGCCCCAAAACCATTAGAGATATCTTTACCTTTAAACATGTTGCAAGCACATTCCACTAATGTCTTGTTCTTCCTTTCAGTTACACCATTTTTCTGTGGTGTAGAAGGCACTGTGAATTGCTGAATAATCCCATTATTTTTGCAGTAGATTTCAAAAGCTCCTGAGGTATATTATCCACCTTGATCAGATCTGAGTATCTTGATGTATTTACCTGTCTTCTTTTCCACCATAGTTTTGAATTCTTTAAAATATTCAAATACATCACTCTTTTTCCTTATAAAATAAATCCAAGTAAATCGTGATTTGTCATCAACAAATATCAGAAAATATCTCGTACCACCAAGTGATAAGGTTTTCATGGGACCACAGACATCAGTATGTATTAATTCAATTATCTCTCTTTGTTTCTTCTCTTTATGCACTGGAAATTCTTCCCTATGCTTCTTACCTAGTGCACAAGCTTCACATTCTATATGTTGATGTTTCAAAACATGAAGCCCTTCAACTATTAATTTCCTTTGAAGTAGCACTAAGTCATTTTGGTTAAGATGCCCATACCTGCGATTCCATAGCTCTTCAGTTGTCATTGTAGTAGATGTCAATGCATGATGATTGGACTTTGTGACATCAAGCTTATACAGTGTTCCAATTCTTGTTCCCGTGGCTATGATTTTATAATGATTATGAATATCCTTCACAAGACAATGATACTGCATAAATTCTACTATCATATTTTTATCCGTTATTGCTGAAACAAAAATCAAATTCTTTTTGATGCGTGGAACATACAACACATCATGAATCTATCTCTTTTGGCCATTAGGTAAATTCACACATATTTTTCCATAACCCCGAATCTTGAGAGATCTGTTATCTCCTAAATATATGTGTGTTTCATATTTACTCTCATGATATTCATCAAACCACTCTTTGACACAAGACATATGGGATGAGGTACCTGAATCTATAAACCATGCATTTTCATCATTAGTTTCTGCACACAATGCAACTTCTGAAGTAAACAACTTTAAATTTTGAAAACTTTCATTGGTGGATGTTTCAGTTGTCACATAATTTCCATTATGTTTTCTAAACTCCTGTTTGGATTCATCAACTTTCCTTTTATAAAAGTCTTTAGCATGATGACCAGGTTTCCCAAAATAAAAACAACAATCATTTTTCTTATCATGAGAATCAGATTTTGAGTGAGTCATAGCTCTGTTTCTTGGCTGAAACTTGCCTGTTCTGTTTATGTCCCATGTCTTACCCTTGTATGGTTGTTTTCCTTTGACCATCAATGTTAATTCTGGAGTGTGAGAGTCCATCTCAAACACCTTCATTCATTATTTCTCTTGTAGAAGAATCCCTGTTAACTCAATAAATGTAGGGGGCTTTGCTCTACCTCTTAGACTTGAAATAAAGACATGATAATCTCTGATTAATCGTTTTAATGTAATAGTTACCATGTCAGAATTTGAAACAGTATCACTGATTGCACTTAACTGATCACTTAAATCCTTAATATGGGAAACATAGCTGGTGATATTCTCATTTGTAGCCATTTTTATGGACAATAACTTAGTCTTTAGAAACATAATTCTATTGGAGTTTGTAGTTTCATACAAACCTTTCAAGATGCCCCATGTCTCCTTGGAAGTCTTACAATCTTTTATGTGCAGGATTATGTTGTCTTTGACAGACAACCACAACAACACTTTTGCCTTATTTTCTCGTTTCTCCTAGTCTGCAAGAGGAGCACCTATTGGTTTGGCTTCATCTCCTTCTACTATAGTCCAAACATTTAGTGCTTCGAGCATAGTTAATATCTTGAATTTCCAGTCAAGATAATTGTCCCCATCAAGCTTAGAAGCTTCATTTAGATAATTTTCGGGAAAGGAATTGGTTATAGCTGCTGAAAGACGGATTCAATGAAAAAAAATACCTATGTCTGAGAAAATACCTCTTTTCTCCGGCGATTTGATAGAAAATAGAAATAACAAATGTGCTTAGCAAAAAAAAATTAGTGCGCCTCGGTGAATTTAATTCCACTAGAGCTCACTAGCAACTCCCTTAATTCAAGTCGACCAATGATCTGGTTCTCCCACCAGCAACGCAGGCTCCT
Source organism: Picea engelmannii (assembly GCA_009831015.1). Taxonomy (NCBI): domain Eukaryota; kingdom Viridiplantae; phylum Streptophyta; class Pinopsida; order Pinales; family Pinaceae; genus Picea; species Picea engelmannii. Next base: position 14,662 of record ML828411.1, on the reverse strand, counting down.
GCAGCCTCAGGTTGCACTCAACAATGACGTCCGGTCAAGATGGGCCTCCTTCACACGATCTCAGGTGGTAGTCAATCAACGATTATAGACATTGAATAACGTGGGTTCACTCCTCAACAACCATCTCCTCTGCAACGATGATCAATCCCATCACTCCTTCAATGGAGATCAATGGTGGTAGCTTACTGCTCTCACAGCTCAACACTCTTTACATGAGGCTCTGATACCAAAATATAACACTAATTGAACAGTACAATGCATAACTGAACATTACTCATCTTTTTATTATGAATAAGGCTACATTATATAAGCTCTATGAGTTGTTAACAAACTCCTAAGAAATAGGATCTCAACGGATCTCAACTTACACGTATCCTAACAATCTAATAGAATACTAATTTAAGCATTTCGACATTATTATTCCATCTCTTCCCCTTAATGGAGAAATGGATTCTCTACCACACCTAATTGTTTCCTACATTCTTCAAAACTCATCTTTCCAAGAGGCTTGGTAAAGATGTCAGCCACATTCTCAGTGGTATTATAGTAGGTCAAGTCAATTTCCTTCTCTTGTATCTTTTCTCTTACAAAATGATGTTGAATTTCAATATGCTTGGTTCTAGCATGATAATTTGGATTGTATGCCAATTTAATAGAGCTTTGATTGTCACATTTGAGAATAGTTGGCTTCATTTGCTTGTTGCGAATGTCTCCAAGAATTCTCCTTAACCAAACAACTTCACAAGTAGCATTACATAGAGCTTTGTATTCAAATTATGTTGATGATAAAGAAATAGTTGGTTGTTTCTTACTGCTCCAAGACACGACTCCTGTACCAATGTTGAATGCATATCATGAGGTTGATTTCCTGTCATCAAGATTTCCATCCCAATCTGAATCAAAGTAACCTGTCAACTCAACATCACAATTATCAGTATACATAATACCAAAATTAATAGTTCCTTTCAGATATCGAAGGACTTTCTTTGTAGTTGTCTAGTGGATTTCCAGTGGTTTATCCATGAACTGACTAAGGATGCTGACAGAGTATGCTATGTATGGTCTGGTAGTGGTAAGATAGTTTAAACTTCCCACCAACTGGTGATACAGAATACCATTTGCTACTCTAGTTTCATCAAAATTGGATAACTTAGCATTCTGATCTAAAGGTGTTGACACTGCCTTACTTTCACTCATATTGAATCTTTCCAGAATCTCCCTTGTGTACTTACTTTGAGTGACCATTGTTTTGTTGCCTTCTCTCCATATTTCTAGACCCAAACATTAATGTATTTCACCAAGAT
>ML828410.1:0-35577 GCA_009831015.1 Picea engelmannii | reverse complement strand
TTTTCTGGAGGCTTATTTGGTGTAGAAGTTCCCTTTTTGGGTGGCATGTTGGCCAAGTATCACTTTTGAACCTTGATTTTGAGGTGGTTCTGCTAGACAATATTTCTTCTGTTGTATCTCCCAAGTTTCGACCCTTTTGGGTAAGAAACTTTATTTTATGTAGTTCTCTGATATTTCTTCTCTGCAATGCCACAGGTCTGATCAAAATTGGATGTGTCAAGTGGAATTTACGGTAACTTCCCCACAACTTGCCAATTTTTGGCCTTTCCAGGAGATCTCACTTGTATAGCATGCCCCGCACAAAATAATTGATATAAAATTCTACTTCATAAATACTACAGACTGTCCAAAATCCAATGAAACCAGTCCCACTCAATTTGGATACTCTAGGAAGAAGTTATGATTTTTTTACTTGGAACACCTTCTTGAGACTAGTCAATAGGACTAGTCAGATACCCTATCTTACACAAGGTGTATCTACAAATTTAAGATGACCCAGAAGCTAAAAATTTTACCACAGATAGCTTACTAATTTCTGTAAATATCCTCTAGAGTTTAGGGTCTGAAACGTTACAGAAAAGTTTTTATAGCGGAAATTTCGCAATGACTCAGTTCAGGATGATTCCAGAACCCTATCTTGTACAGGTTGTATCTCCGAAAGTATAAGGCCTCAGGAGCTGAATTTTGAACCCAATGTACCTTGATCCGTCTACTAAATATCCTCTAAGCCACTCCTTCTGAAACATTGTACAAAAAAAGTTATAGTGAAAATTCCAAGGTGTCTCAGATGTAGCAGCGAAACCCCAAGACCCTGAGCTCTGATACCATATGTTAAGAACCAAATATCAATATAGCATAGAAAAACCTTAGAAGAAATACTCAACCCCTTGAAAAAGAGATAATTTCAGATAATAAGCCTCTTCGATGGGGCAACCTCCTTTTACCCCACTTAAATGTTCAAGTACAAGATGATTCAAAATGAAAATGTCTCCTTGGTATATATATGAGACTAGGAGGTATAATTACAACTAATGGCCTAAAGCTGACATAAATAAAATAACATTACTAATATAATATGCCCCAATTAAGGGGTAATGAGCCAATATTAGGGCTTAACAGAGTCATTATCATTTTGAGTCGAAATTGACAAGGTTGATTAGTTGAAACTTGAATCATTGTAAACATCAAAGTTTGGGCACATTTTTGGTGGTATCTGACACCCTCATCTTGCTAGAGACAGATTCAAATGAGTGTGAAATTCAAGCGAGCATGAAGTTCAAGCGAGAAATTCAAGTGAGTGAGTTGCAAGTAAGCCTTCTTTTTTCAAGTCAAATTGTGTTCAGAATCTACCTACACAAGGAGACCTCATTTAGTGTTTTGAAATGGAGAGAAATCTATAATTATTAGAGTTACTGAACACTCTAATAAACACCATTGAAGACAACACAATGATATTGAGAAAAACAACTCTTCAATCAATTCTAACTTGTTTGCAAGTGATGCAAGATAAAGTTATACTTCTTCAATATCTATCCCAACTATTGAATGATGAAATCAAGGATCTAAAAAATCAATAGCCAGTGACATGTTATGAACTAGTTTTTGTTTAGCACAATCCTCTCTATGATGATGATAATGATGTTTTTGATTAACCGTCAATGAAGGAGCAACTCAATAAGACAACTCTAGTTGTAGAAAAAGATGAAGCTATTCATGAACCTACATTTCAAGAGTTTTCTTTTGAATCCAGTGAAGAAAACCTTTCAATGATGCAACAACATACAATAAATCCACTTCCACATATTTCAAAGCAACAGGTTCAAAATCCTCTTTCCAAGCCCATCATCAGACTTTGGGAAGAAATCATCTACAACGAGAATAGAATAGGACTTGGATATGACAAGGAAGTTACCTTTCATATTCCCAATTATTCCAAACCAATCAAGTTCCAAAGTGTTGGATTCCTTCAAGAAGATTCACTTTCACCTGTTCCAGTTCAACATCATAATGTGAAGTGCCAACATTGTAATCGAGTTGGTCACAAGGAGAATCAATGTTTTGATCTCCATCCTTGCTAGCATCATGGCAAGCATAACCATTCTTCAGACAGATGTTCAAGACTGAAGAAACCTACAAGATTGAAGATTCACTATGAGTGGATTGATACTTGGCAGTGGTCATCAACAACCAAGCGATTATATAAGTCTTACCGTAGAATTCAATCTCGAGTAAAGACCAGTCTAGAAGCACATAACATTTTTGTACCTCACATAAGTGGTCCCTTATGGCGTAACTTTCGAGCATGGCCCTTGCGGGATGAGATAACATGTGTTTTTTTTTTCATGCCCACTTCATGTTCCACACAAATGGAACAAGTATGGTACTCTCTTGAGCCTAGAAGGAGGGAGTACAATGATGAAACTCTCATGTACCTTAAGGGGGGGAGTTCAAAATTCCATTGACGATGGTTCATGAAACCACTTTTGGTCTCTCCTTTCAACTGAAAAAGGGGGGAATTGATGATGGAATTGGTTGTCAGACTAAAAGTTTCGACAACAAGTATGCCAGGTAGGTATGAAATTTTCCAAATGGGCAAATGTGGTTTGTAGATGAAATACTTTAGCAGAATTATGGTTCAATAAGTTTAAGTTGAATCATACATAATTGGGATGTTGATTTTGATTTTGAGAGCAATAATGTGGGCGTTTGGTTCACATAGATGGTCATTCGACCTAGTAGAGGAAAAGAGGATCCTTCTGCATTGCATCTTGGCATTTGATTGAGTTGTCAGGGATTTCAGGGATGTGTCAGACTAGAAGTTGATTCACTTCTCTTGGTTCGCTCTCATCAGATTGGAGTTCACATTAAGTGAACAAATTGCATGCATCTTGGCTCACATGATTACATAGTGATATTTTTAGTGGTTGTCCCAAACCACATATTTAGAGAGAACTTCAGTATACACTGATGGCAGAGTGGTGATACTACATTTTCACCAATTAGCAAAAGACATCAGATTCTTCTAAGCTCAAATACTTGGCAAAATGATTGAATTGTCAAACAATCAGGGAATTTTCAGATATTGTAGTTGTTCACTTCCATATCTTAGCTCTCTTCTAGTTCATTTCATATGAACAATTAGGCATCCAAATTGGTGTTTTTTCAGGCAGCTCTTCATTGAGGCTCAACTCAGGAGTTTTAGTATGAAGACTTGGAAATGATATCAGTTTATGCTTTATTGTTGGTATTATTGATCAGACTTGTGATTGAGGGGGGGATTGTTAGCCTATGGCTTACCTTAACCAATCACTAAGTCTTAATTGTCACCTATATTTGTACTATTCATTTAGGATATTAGTAGTATATCCTTAAGTGATGATTAATGAGTTAGTTAAGATTGCCTAGCCTAGTCATCATGCATGATTTTAGGATCTAGAGAAAATTTCTCTATGAGGTGGCATCATCCATTCTACTATAAATATATAACATTGGTTTGAATACTAAAGTGTTGGCTAGTGAGCTTTTTCCGTGAGCATGTTGTTCTTGTGCATATTTTATCACAATTAAATTTATTTGGAAAAATTTAAGAGATTTTTTCTAAACTTGAAAACAAGTACAATCTGAATTCATTGCATTATGTTTCTTAATACAATAAGTCACATGAAATGGTAACAAAAACTTATAGAATATAAGAAGTTAACCCATACTGTTTTTGATCATTTACATTTATTTGAAAAAAAAGGAGCTTCTCTAAAATCCTATAATGACTACACTCTAAAAACACAATCTAAGCCTTGGTAGAAAAGCACTGAATGCCAAAAATCATAATAATATATTATTTCTTGAGTTTCAGACTATAGAAAAACAAATCAATTTCAATAATTTCAATCAATGCACATTATTGTGTTGCTTCTTATGATGCCATGTTGAATTTATCAACATAGTTATTTGAAGCTCAAATGTTTCAAGTTATTGAATAGAAATTCAAAATGCAGCTCAATTGAAATCGAAATTACAAAGAAACCAATGTTGAGTTAATCACTTGATGATTTAAAAGATATTGAAAGATTGTCAACACGACATGAAGTCAAGCCAAGATAAATTCATACATGGCTCTTGCTAATGCAGAACTATAGAATATGTTCTAAATGTAATGATGTTCCTCTTCCAAGAATCCTTATCCTTTTAAATATCAAAGATTACAAGTCAACCAATATTGAGTTGACCACTTGATAATTTAAATACTATTGAAATATTGTTGATGCATCATGAAGTCATGCCAAGATAAAGGCGTACATGGTGCTTTCTAATGAAAAACTATATAATCTAATCTGAATGGAAGGATGTTCATTTCCCAAGAATCCTTCTTCATTTTAAATGTCATAAAATAATGTGTAATTTTTAAGAATAAGGAAAATTTTAAGCCTTAATTGTATAATCCATTACAATGATGGGTGACTATTACAACTAGTGAAGTTCATCAATATTTCTTTACAAAATATTGATGTCACTGAACACTTGCCAAATTTCTACAAATTGATTGGCATTACATTGCATTGTGAAAGAACCAATAAAACGAAGGATTCTCTTGTATAGGAACAAACTTTATGTTCCAAATTATCAAGAGTTGAAAATTTCAGTGCTAAAAGAAATGCACAATGTCCCCTATGTTGGGCATCCAGGGTATCAAAAGACTATTGTAGTTGTAAGAGGCCAATGTTTTTGGCTAGGCATGAAGAAACATGTGGTTGGTTAGATAGTTATATGTTTAGAGTGTCAAAAGGTAAAGTCGAAGTATAGACATCTCGTTGGATTACTACAACCATTTCCCATTCCTAAGTGGAAATGGGAAGTTGTTACTATTAATTCCATTACTAAAGTGCACAGGACTATAAGGCAACATGATTCCATCATGGTAGTGGTGAATAAATTAATAAAGGTTACTTATTTTATTCCAGTAAAGATAAATCACAGGGCAACCAAAATTGTTGAAATTACATGAAGGAAATTATTAGCCTACATAGTGTGACTAAGGCAATTATTTCTGATAGAGATCCCAAGTTCACATCAAATTTATGGAAAGGATTATTTAAGGTATTTGGGAAAAATTTAAATTTTAGTAAAACATATCACCTAGAGTCAGATGGGAAAATGAAGAGGATCGATTAAGTGATTGAGGATATATTGAGGATGCATGTAATGGATAATCCTTCTAGGTGGGAAGGATATCTTCATCTAGTTGAATTTGTTTATAATAATGGGTATCTAGCATCTCTGAATACTAATGCATTTGAAGCCTTGTATGGAAGGAGGTGTACCACACTTGTGAGTTGGGATTTTACAGCTGATAGAGCCATCATTGGGCTAGAGCTTCTCAAGGAAATGGAAGAGAATATGGTGAAAATAAAGAAGAACTTAAAGGTTTCACATGATAGGTAGAAACATTATGTGAACAAAGGCATAACACAGAGATAATTTAGAGTGGGTGAGCATGCCTTCTTGAAATTCAAGGCTTAAAAGAGTTCACTGAAATTGGGAAGCCACCCAAAACTAACAAAACCATAGAAACCATCAACCCTTCTGGTAAACTAGAAGGTTACACCATGCATAGAGTGCACAACGTAGTCTCACCCGAGATGGATTATGGGTGATTTCATGATGCAGATGTCTACAATCATGGAAGGGATTGTAGATGTTCGTTTTACTTCTTCTACTTCTACTTTAGCATACATCATATCATGTACCTCATTATACCATTCATCGAGATCTAATAGCTACTTCATTTTGTATTATCTGTATTGTGCACTAGAAAATACTATTTTAACCATTCATCATCCATTCATAATTGCATAAACAACAAAAAACATCATTTAGACACATTACAACACATAATTTTACAGTGGTTCACCCCCCCTGGGCTACATCCACAAATATCTTCCGCTTTATTTATTCTTCATCAAATTATGGCACTACGTGTATTACATCAAGAGTTTGTCACGCTTCGTGAGGCTAACCAACGTTGTACCAAGATCCACATCTTGTGACTTGACCCTCAATTTCATCTTAGAACTGACCCCATCTGAGCTCCATAGCTCTCAACAAAACTAGTACTGTGGCTCCTACTCAAAAAGTTTCTCAAAAGGACTCAAGATAATAATACTCTAGACCAAGAAAAAGATCCTCCTCTAGGTCCCCTCCTATTTTCCTCATACATCATCTATTTATATTACAAAATTGGGTAAAACCCTTACATAATGAATCAAAACCCTAATTCTAAGCGGACTCAAATTGTCCACTTTCTAACTACCTACCATGCAGTTGGTATGCAATCCAACCATTGCTTCCTTTGACTCTACATCTATCTCCCTTAATTCCTGGCATGTTGTTTCCTTTGCATTATGTCGCATTGCTTTTCCTTCTTTCCTAGCGCATGTTGCTACCTTTGGTCCATTCCTTAGCTCTTAGATTTGTTTACTGTGATGAATCCAAAAATTTCCAGCTCCAATAGGCCCCCAACACTAATTTGTGGCTTGTCTCGACCCACTCAGGTTGTGTGTGTCTCCTTCACATATTTCTCCAAGGCCTAGAACTTCTTTGTGAGTGCATCAACTTGAGTCTTTTCCTGCACACTCTTTTCTGTCAGGGTTTCCACAACCTGCATTGTTATGTGATCCTCCAACACTTTTATACTTTCTGAATGTGTCTATGTCTGTCTGTGTTTCTTTGTTTCCAACTATGTTATCATGATTTCTTCTTGCTTCTGAAGTGGCTCTAACTGAGTGTGTCTTGTTTGTCTCTCTCCTTGGATTGTCTTCAATTATGCTTGTATATTTTTCATGTCCTACGTGACCTTCAGTCTCTCTGGTATGGGCATTGTCTTATGCCTTTGCTTTAAATTTTGAACTACGACATTCAACTTCTCTTCCCTCTGATCCAAATGCTGGATCCCTTTGTCTTCTACCAGGCTTTTTCATATCTGCACAGTCCTTTTGTAGAGCTCTGCTACTTCTTTTACTTCCGGCGCAATAACCTTTGTATTTTTTGTTTCCTGTTGCGCCCTCTCTGATTTGACCTATGGAGGGGTGGTTAGGGTCAGCTTCCCAACCAATTCTATTATCTAATTTTTATACCCATCCATCATCTGTGCTATCCTCTGTATATATTCCTCCATGATGAGCTCTTCTGCTAGTGCATTGTCTGGAAGGCTTCCTCAAGTATTTTCTCTAGTTTCTCTACATGTTGTTTTTATTTATCTCACTCTAGATGTACCTCTTTGAGAGATACTTCTAATATATCCTTCTATTCCTTAGATATCTCCAATTTTGTTGCCTTCATCCTGGCTCTTGATTATACTTCATGCGCAACACTGACTTGTAACTTATATAACACTTTTGTTGGTATCTTAGCTAATACCAATTCCATCTGTTCTACGTCCTTGACCTATTTTTGTGCCATGTCTTCATCCATTTGTAGCATGTATTTATTAATGCTCAAATTTTCACTTGCCAATGTCAATGTATGTACCATTTCCTATGCATTAGATTGAACCCTCGTCTCATCGGACTCAGTTTGTTCCTCATCTTCTTCATTTATTGGCTAGACTTTTTCCACACTAGGTTGTTGCATCAGGTTTTTCTCCTCTGTTGTGTTTTGTGGGTCAATCTCCATTTTCTCTATCGCAGGGGATGGCTCTTTCACCTCAACCACTGTAGGGCTCACTGGTTCAATGATCAGGGAAGGAATGGCATCCATATCCACCAATCCCTCTAGTTACGTAGGTTTTTTCACTTCCATTGTTGGCTCCTACGATGACCTCGTGGTGCTATGTGTCTTCCTCGTTGTCCTATTGGGAGCTCCGAGCTTTGGTGGTGCCATCTTACTTAAATCTGTGTCGATTTTCTTGGAAATATTATTGAATTCCTTTTAGATCGCATGTTTTCTCTTAGCTTCTCACTGCTTAGCTATGTGTTCACTCGAATTCATAATGTGGCTTGTCGGACATAATTCTTACTTCTATAGTGTTGTCATAAATTCTCCAAAGATTTTCTGGCACGCTTCCTTCACTGTCATAAATTTTCGTTTCGTGCCTCATTTTTTCGGTGGCTGGTTTTTCTTTTCTTGGCCATTTCATTTTTACCGGGTGCAGTATTTTTCTGTTGTCATATTTTCTAGCACACTGGACTTTCCTATTTGTCCTGTCATATTTGTCCTGCACGCAATATCTTCACTTCTTGTCACCCTAATTTAATCTCTGTTGCGCACTATATTTTCTGTCACGCAGTTCTGTCAATACTTCTTTTTAGCTTCTTCTACGCACTATAACTTCCATTGTCTGTCTACCACTTATTCCTCTAACTACTTATTTTTGGATTTTTCTCATTTTTCTACTTTTTTTTCTTCTTTTAACTCTGACTATTTACAATATGTACAAGTCTAACTTTTGCACCACAACTACTGATGGTTAGTGTGTCGACTATCCCTATACAGTTTCAGTTGAATACCATTCACTAGTCCTTAAACTTCCTTTCCTGCTAAGTCCTGCAGTTGCACACCACCTCCATCTATGACAAACCTTATCCGATATGGCCCTAGCCAATGCATTTTAAGCTTCCCTGGGTGCTACAAGTATTTGTTGTCATAGAGGAGAACCAGATATCCCACCTTGAAGTTCTTCTTCTTGATATGTATGTCATGCCAAGCCTTATCTTTGGATTTATGTACCTCCTGATGGAAACCAACTATACTTTTTCCTTCTTCTAATTCCATGAGTTGAGTTAATCTTTCATATGTTGCGCCTCTTTCTATCATGTCTGTAATTGTTGCAATGTGCATACTTGGTATCAAATACTCCAAGGGAACTATTGCTTCTTGTCCATACACCAACCTGAAGGGTGTCTGCCCTGTTAGCTTCTTTCACGTAGTTCTATAAGCCCATAAAATTGTTGGTACCTTCATATCCCAAACATCCATGTTTACATTACAAATCTTAGTCAAGACATTCTCCAATATCTTGTTAAATGCTTCCATTGTAACAATCTCTTGAGGATGATATAGAGTGCTCTTCTGATGATGCATCTCAAATTATTCAAGCATTTCCTGGATAGTACTATTGATAAAGTGAGTCCCCTGATCACTCTTCAAAATTCTTGGGCATCCAAATCTTGTGACTACCTATTCAAATAAAAAGCGTGTTGCAATCTCTGTGCTACAATCCTTCACGGTTGTTGCCTCATCCCATCTGGTTAAATATTTTATCGTTGTATTGATATATCTATCCCATGATCTTATTTTTGGTGGATTGATAGGTCCTACAAATTCTACATCCCACTTATCAAATACTTGCAAAGTTACATGGGGTCTCAATGGAATCTCATCCCTCCTGGATGGCTTTCCAACTCTCGGACAAATATCACAATTCTTACAATATCCCTTTGCATCCTTGAGAACTGTTAGCCAACATAATCCCTCGTGCAATACCTTTTGTGCAGTAGATTTCCCTGTGTAATGTCCTCCATCTATTCCTTCATGTGTTTCTGCCAAAATGATATGACTTTCATGCTCCATAACACAAATATACAAAGGGGTCATGTGCCTCTTAGACAAAGGGGTCTTTCAAGAGTGTTGTATACCAACTACAAATATACACTGTTAATTATTCCATAATGGGAGGGCCTTGCTTGCAACATAAGAATATTAAACATATGCTAAGAATTTTTTTTTAACCAAAACATAGGCTAAGAAATTATCCTAGTGGTAAATAACATGATATGCAAGGAAACATGACCTAGGTTAGTGGTACATAACATATTGTAGGGACTATATATGACCTAGGTTCACTCATGGCAACATATGTCATTGTGCCACGCGAACACAAAGTACCACGCCATGCTCACAATACACCAACGGGACACATGCATATTGATAAACCATAATTCGATACATTTGATATTGTTTTTAAAAATCCTTTCAATTCATGAATATGCAGACTGGTGCGGATTAGAAAAATACGGTGACTGGCGTGGGGTGGGAAAATATGATCGGGATCAGTTGTAATTCAGTGAGGTGGGACATCGTTTGTGCGAGTGGGGAGTGTGCACAAAGTGGTGCAATGTATATGCGTGTAGGGTTAGGGTTGCAAAGGCATAGGACCAGTGTTGGTTGAACTGTTTGTGACTTGTAGGTGGAGGGTGTAACCCCTGTGAGTGTTTCCTTAGTTTTTTTCATTTTCATTTGCATTTGTGTTTCCACTGTGACTGAGGTGCATTTGTGGAACCAACCATGAGGTGGGCCTAAACTCCACCAATCTAGTAGATTTGGAGATCTTAATCTATTTGATATGTTTATGAGAAAGACTTTTGGCTTATTACATATGATTATCCTCCCTTTGTGTAGCCAAAAGATACAATTGGTATTATGCTTGGCTAATTGATTGAATCATGGTATCCATGGTATTAGCCAAGGATGCTTAAAATTGTGATTGTTTAAATATGTGCAATAAGAAACTCAATCTATTTATCCTATTATGGATATTCAAGCTTGTAAATGGAGGTGGATTAGGTTGGTTTTTAAGCCTAGGAGGGTATTGGTGTTGTTATTCATCCATCCATGTCGGTCCATTTTTAAATTTTAAATTTTGGGCTTGATAGTTTTTTGACATACATGTAATTTGAAATCAACAAATCCTTTGATTGAATAATATGTTCAAGAATGATTGAATTTTACAGAAAAATACGAAGACAAATGTACTCCAAATCCAATGTTGAGTCTATGAGATTTCAATTGCTAAATGCATGGGTTCTCATAATCATGAATGCTATATTTCCTAATGCCTTCTTAACCAACATTTATAATAGGAAAACATGCTCTTTATTTATTGATAACTCAACAAAATGGAGAAAAAACAAAATCACTATTGGTTTTGTCACAATAAAACATGTGCATGATACAACGTGCTTGTAATATATCACAAGTGGGTTTTGTAGAAGCATTGCACCATACTTATGCCCTTTCTATGTCCATGTCCACATGACCATCATGGTAACATCGACATGGTAGCTTTGCATGTACAATCGAGGTTCAACATTATCAATCATATTCAAACAAAATATAAACACTTTTTATAAAAATCATATACACTATTTGTAGTTATTAAATGAAAATGTAAATATATGAATTTACAATACCACTTGAGAAACTTTCGTTTTCTTACATTCACCCATAAATTGAAATTAACAATCATACATATTATTTGTAGTTATTAAATGAAAATGTGATGTATGAATTTATAATGCTACTTTGAAAACTTTATTTATCTTACACTCACCCACGAGTTTAAATTAGTTGTAGACAACCAATTCGTTGTCGAGTCATCAATAATTAATCTTAAAACATTTTTTATAAAACCATAATGTAACCCCAATAGAAAGCATGCGTTGAAGGTATAATATAAGTCCATCATAATCAAAAGTTAAGTTGGATAATTTTATTAATTTCCCATCTCCTAGACTCTAATGCTGCTTCACATTTCAATAAGCATATCCCCTTGGGTAGCACATCATTTTATCCCCTAATGCGAGTCGAGATGGTTAGACCCACAAGTGTATTGCCCTAGGGGAAGGACCCCCCAACTAACGAAACTAGGAAATATAAGCATAGTTTCGCATGGCACATTTGGCTGAGGCTTGGGTTGATGGGTGGTAGCATATGTTGGAGCACGTTTTGGATAGGGAGGAGGACAGGTGGATGTACCCTCCTTTTAATGCATGCATCTCTGGAGTTTGGAGTACTTTCCCATAAGTTCCCTTTAATGACATTTCTCACATGGCCAAATACGCAAGTTTATATTGAGGCTGTGTTCATGGATATGGTGCACATATGTACCCTCCCAATGTCATTTCTTCATCGATGATCCTTACCCATAGCCTGTAATGATGCAATTGTTGGGACATAGGCTTGTCACATGCTTGGAGATCTCTCTGGTGGGCATGGAAGTTTGTTTGGTTCATATATCGTCCAGGGTGGTGATTCGTCACCCAACATCAAGTTATCTTTGTGGATCTTCGATGTAAGGGGAATTATATTTACCAGGGTGGTGAAGAATTGGAGGTTGATAAAACTTCCAAACTCCAAGTTGAAATTCCCATTGTTCATTTGTGGAAGGAGCTTTCTTCAAAAGTGATCCGGTCTGGAGTTTGAGCATGCAACATGGCTAACAAGAGGACGAGAGCTGCTAGATGGCATCAGGAGCTTCAAGAAAAAGAACACGAGGCCTCGGTCAATTTGGTTAACACAATGCAAATCAACATGAAAAATGCCTCAGCCCAATGGAAAACTGCAATGGACTTACTGATTTTGCAGAGATAAGGATTCCAATAGTTAAGGGATGAAGTGGATGCCATATGCATTGAGGCAGGGGAAATACACTCCAGGTTTGCCTCCCCGACCCCGCCAACTACCACTCATGCACTTTCAGAAGTTACTTCATCTCCAACTCCTTCCAGACAGCTTCCAGATCTTAAATCAACACTGATCACCTTCGAGGATGCTTGATGCAGGAGCATCACCTTCAAAGACAAAAATGCAAGCGTGGAGGCAAAGAAACGACATCTCAACATGACAGAGTTTCAAATCAACAATTAACTCAGGAGTAAATTGAGTTGTTGAGATATTTTGGAAACAATATTTTTAAATATGTCGTGTTTGTAAAGTTGTAAAGGATAGTAAAGGGTTGCAGATATAGAGTGTTGACTCTTATCTGGCAATAACTGGTAGTTATTGCCCGTAGGGGTGTAGACCGATTGGCAAGTGTCATGTAAATGAAAGGAAATATGTGAAGGAGGTCTCAAGTTTGATTCTCACCCCGATTTACTTGTGCTCCATGCTTGCGGTCTGTGTGGTGCACTTGGGGTTACAGTGGTAGCAGACGAGTATTGACCACGTGTCATGCGAGTAAGAGAAACACGAGTTGTCGATTCCCCCAGTATAAAATAATAATAATAATAATAATTGATAGTTATTGTAATAGGACAAATTAGGTAACCGCTAAGAGTTTAATAGGATAGGTTGCAGACAGGACAACGAGAGCTCGTGGAGACAATCCTTAGATAGTTTGTTGTTGCATTGTAAAAGTATTATGAGATAGATATCAGTAGAGCAGGATAGAGAAGAAGAAAGACGCAGGGAAGAACTGCAATATATGTAATTTGTTTTCATGAATGAATAGAATAGACATAATTGTCCCAAATCCTTGGACTCTGTTCATTTGATGTATGAATGAATGAATGTTATATTCTGTTAGTGTCATTTATTTCATTTCGTTCATGTATGATTGTTCAAGAAGTTGATCGTATGAGTTCGTGACGAAACTGGATAAGTTTCAATTGCTTCTCTTCTGAAAATCGTATGCATGGTGTGAATCTCGAATGCAAGGAGTGCATCGAATGAGTCTCAGATTGACTCAGAAAGAGTTCAAAGAGAGAGCAGAGGAAACTTAGAACAGGTGCAAGGAGTACACAACGTCAAGGAGCAACCAAGCGTCGAAGAACCAAAATAGAGGAACTCCAGGAGGGCGAGAATAATTTATTTTCAAGAAATCCTTCGAACTAAGTTATCGAAATCCCAGAACGCAAGGAGTGCGTGGGAAGTCTAAATCCTTTAAGGATCAAGCTCAGAAGGGATAACACTTTTCATAAGTGTTGATGAGATCTAAGAGTCAGACTCATAGGAGGAGCAAAGTTTTGAGACCTTTGAAGACTGATAAATCTTCTAAGTTGGGAGAAATCAGAAGCTCAGGAGGAGGAGCGGCAGTGGCCATTGGATAACAGTGCAAAGGATCAACAGTCGTCTGATCAGAGCAAGGTGCACAAGCCTTATCACTTCACACACGTAGGAGAGAGAACTCACCAAGGTTTGAGACTTGAGATTTCCGAAGCCCGAAGAGCCGGAAATCCAAAGTAAATCTCAATCGTTCAATCATCTGAAGCAGATATGAGCCGTCAGATCGTCTGAAGTAAACCTCAAGCATCGGGTCGTCCAAGTGAATCTGAGCTATCAGATACCGTGAGTTCAGGAAGAGGCAAGTTTGAGACTTGAGATTTCTGAAGCCCGAAGAGTCAGAAATCCGAAGTAAATCTCAATCGTCCGATCAGTCGAAGTGACTCTGAGTCATCAGATCGTCCGAAGTAAATCTCAAGCATCAAATCATCTGAAGTGAATCTAGACTATCTGATCCAGAAGGGACATGGCGTGAATCTATGGACTCCGGGTAAAGTCCCGAAGTAATTCATAGCTGTCAGATCAAGAGGAGACGTGGCGTGAATTTGTGGACTCCAGGTAAAGTCCTGAAGTAATTCATAGCTGTCATATCAAGAGGAGACTTGGCGTGAATTTGTGGACTCCGGGTAAAGTCCCGAAGTAATTCATAGCCATCAGATCAAGAGGAGATGTGGCATGAATCTATGGACTCCAGGTAAATTCCCAAAGTAATTCATAGTCGTCTGATCTAAGAGAGACATGACATAGATCCATGCATTCCAAGTTAAGACCCGAAGTAATCCTCGATCATCAGATCAAGTGGACACGCGTGAGTCGATTAAAACCTTCGGATAAAATCCATTGGGAAAAAGGGTGAAGTTTGAGATTTGAGATCTTAGAAGTCCGAAGACCCAAAGGAGATCTCGACCGTTGATCGAGAAGGGGGACACATGAACATTGATCTAGTTGAAAGGTCAAACACCTGAAGTAAAGGTTGGGTCGTTGATTAAGCAGGAAATGTGTCTGCAGATCGTCAGCTACGGAAGATTGAAGTACGGAGGAAAGCAGGGTTTGAGATTTCAAAAGTCCGAAGTCCAGAATCATGAAGGAGATTGCATCCGTTGATTCAGGAGGGGTAGTTCTGGTCCATAGATTTGAAAAGGGGATATCTGAACTGCTATTTCAGACAATACCATCAAGATCGGGAGATCTACGGTCCCGTAGAATTGTGGGGACAAGAGTTGTGTGAACTTTAAAACGTCGAGGGAAAGCCTTAATCTAGACCATGGTTTTGGTAAGAGGGCACGTGGAGGCTCAAAGAGAATTGCAGGCTGAAAAGTAGTTTCATCCCAAACCGCTTTTGGCCATCCCCGCAATCACGTGGTCACGAGAGGTCATCGCCCAAGGTCACATCAAGAGGGGGCTTATTAGAAAAAGAAGCTAACGCCTAATACTCTGAGATTTCGCAGGAGAGAGAGAGGGAAGGTTGCGGGTGCTATTAGACCTGCACCAAGAAGTTGAAAGGGTGTGTGTTTAGATACAGAAGGAGACTATTAAGGTTTCAGAGGGTCATTTGACTCGAGAATTGGAGATCCTTGATCGAGAGGTCGTGTAGCCCTACGTGGGAGTAGGAGGGCTGCATCAGGTGGTATCAGAGATGATATCGAGTTTGTTTGCAGACATTAGACAAAGCAGAAATGAGGTAAATTGGTATCAAAATTTTATTTTTGTTTGTAGGCACCAGAAGGTGATGCAGTGGAATCATGCCACCTAGAAGACCTAGAGAGAATGCAAACATGGAAGAAGAAATGAGGCGACTTTGAATGAGACTAGACACCATGGAAACAATGCAGAGAAGAGCACAAGACGCTGGAGATATCAGTGAAGCTGAGAGTGAAGAGATAGAGGTCGAAGAAAATGTAGCAGAGGATGCTGCACAAGATCACTTATTGAAAGCTATTTCAAGAATAGGAGCCAAAGAAAAAATAGAGGTACCAATGTATGAAGGCAATTTAGAAGTTGAAGAATTGTTGTATTGGGTACGTGCTATGGAAAAATACTTCAATTACGAATATATCGAAGAATACAAGATGGTGAAGCATTCAGTGACGAGACTAAAAGGTCATGCAACGCTATGGAGGGATGAACTGCAAGCCGAACACAAGAGCAAAGGTAAGCAAAAAATTAAGAACTGGGATAGGATAGTAGCCAAGATGAAAGCCAAATTTATCCCAAAGGACTATCAAATCAATATGTTCAGAAGGTTGTAGAACCCGAGACAAAAAATCTTGTTAGTGAAGGAGTACACTGAAGAATTTTACAGACTGAACATCAGGGCTGGACAGAAAGAGAATGAAGATGGAAAAAAAACCAGGTATATCAATGGGATGAGATATTAAATCCAAGAGGAGATCAACATGATGTTTGTTAGTAAAGTCGAGGATTCTTATCAAGCAGCCTTGAGAGCTGAAGAAAAATTGGCCAGGAAACAAAGCCAATGAAACAGAGGAGGAAATTCAAGCAGAGGTAAGGGAACCAACAGAGAGAAGTTCAAGACACTGAAGCATGAAGCTGACAAACAACATAGTCACCCTGAGAAAGGTGGGAAGTTCTAAGGAAGAAAAACATGGAGGAAGAATCTCTTTTTCCATAGGATGAGGAAGAGCCAGAGGAGGTGAAGTTAGATGTTATACCTGTGGAAAATCAGGGCACAAGTCTTGGGAATGTCCCGAGAGAAAGAAAGAAGAAGGAGGTGAATCACACATTGTTGAAGCACATAAACATGTGGAAGAAGAAGCAACAGAAGGAGGAAATAACCTCATGATGAGGAAAATTCTTCTTAAACCAGAGAAGGAGGTAGAGGAACCAATTCAGTGGACAAGTCTGTTCAGAACTGCCTGCAAGATGAAAGACAAAGTTTGCAAGGTGATCATAGACAGTCGGAGCACTGACAATATAGTATCCACAAAGATGGTGGAGAAACTGGCGCTGAAGACAATTGCACATCCAAACCCATACAAGGTATCATGGTTGCAGAAAGGACCTCAAGTAATGGTAAGTCAATAATGTCAAGTTGAATTTAAAATAGGAGGTTATAGGGATGAAATTTTATGTGATGCAATTCTTATGGATGTCTGTCATATTTTATTCAGGAGACCATGGCAGTTTGACAGAAAAGTTATACATGATGGAAGAAAGAATACTTATACCTTAGAAAAGAATGGTAGGACACATATGTTGTTACCAATAGAAGACAACGAACAAAAGAGGTAAGTTGGTTCAAGTATACTTCTCATTACCAGGAAAAAACTCTTGAATGAAGTCAAGAAGGACGAAGGAATGAAATTTGTTGTAGTGAGGAAGCCTAGCATTATCCTTACAAATAATTATGTGGAAGATTTTCCTAAAGAAATCTAGAAACTATTAGAAAACTTTGTTGACATAGTAGTGGATGAGTTACCACACTCATTGCCACCCATTAGGATTATAAGCCATCATATTGACCTTATTCCAGGAGCTAGTTTACCAAACAGAGCATCTTATAGGTTGACACCTAGAGAGAATGAGGAAGTCAAAAATCAAGTCCAGGAGTTGTTGGATAATGGTTTAGTAAGGGAAAGCCTAAGCCCATGTTCAGTTCCAACTGTGTTAAGTCCAAATAAGGATGGAGGATGGAGAATGTGTACATATTCCAGAGCCATCAACAAGATAACCATTAGGTATAGATTCCCTTTACTGAGGATTGATGATTTTATGGATTGTTTGAGTGGAGCAAGCTATTTTTCCAATATAGACTTGAAGAGTGGATATCATCAAATAAGAATGAGAGAGGGAGATGAATGGAAAATAACATTCAAGACAATGAAGGTTTGTTTGAATGGCTAGTCATGCCATTTGGGTTGACAAATGCACCAAGCACATTTATGAGATTGATGAATGAAGTATTGAAAGAATTCATAGGCAAATTTGTCATAGTATATCTAGATGACATACTAAGCTTCAATAAGACAGAGGGAGAACACTTAAGACATCTGACATTAGTGATGGAAAAGTTGCAGCAGGAAAAATTGCTGATAAATCTGAAGAAAAGCTCTTTTATGAAGACATAACTCATATACTTGGGTTTTGTGATCTATTCAAATGAATTGAAGATGGATCCAAAAAAGGTGAGAGCAATCAAAGAATGGCCATCGCCAAGCATCATATTTGAGGTAAGAATTTTTCATGGGTTAGCGAGTTTTTATAGAAAGTTTATCAGAAATTTTAGTGGTATATGTGCACCCATGTTGGACACTGTGAAGAAGAAACACAAGTATTTGAGTTGGACAAAGGAAGATGAAAAAAGTTTCAAAGTGTTGAAGGAGAAGATCACAGAACAACCAATTTTGGTCTTACCAGATTTTGGAAAAACATTTCAGGTGAGATGTGATGCAAGTGGATTAACTATTGGAGCAGTCTTGAGTCAGGATAATAGGCCAGTTGCTTATATTAGTGAGAAGCTGAATGACACCAAGAAGAAGTATTCCACATATGACAAAGAATTTTATGCAGTGATTCAAGCTTTGAAGAAGTGGAGACACTATTTAATTCCCAAGGAATTTATCTTGAACAATGATAATCAAGCTTTGCAATTTATTACTAGGCAAGAAAAGTTGAATCAGAGACATGCTAAATGGGTAGAATTTATGCAAATTTTTAATTTTTTATTAAACATATTGTGGGAAATGCTAACAAAGTTGTAGATGCTTTGAGCAGGAGGAGTTTGATTGTACAGGAATTCCAAGTGGAGACCTTAGGGTTTGAATACCTGAAGGAAATGTATCGAGAAGATATAGATTTCAAGGAAGCTTATGAGGCATGCAAAAATCCTTTGTTGGGAGACAAAATCCCATGGACTGAATATTTGATCTAGGATGGATTATTATTCAAAGGAAGCCAACTATGCATACCGAAATGCTCAATGAGAGATAACCTGCTGAAAGAGAAACACAATGGAGGTTTAGCTGAACATTTTGGTCATGATAAGACATTTGCACAACTGAGAAATTCGTATTATTGGCCAAGCATGAGGGTAGAGGTGAAAATTTTTGTGAACAAATGAAGAATTTGTCAGTATGCAAAAGGAAGACAACAGAACACTAGTTTGTATCATCCATTACCAATTCTAGAGAGGCCGTGGGATGCAATCAGTATGGATTTTGTATTGGGATTGTATAGAACTCATAAAGGGAGTGATTCCATATTTGTTGTGGTGGACAGATTTTCAAAAATGGCACATTTCATACCATGCCAGAAAACAAATGATGCTACACACATAACCAATTTGTTTTTCAGAGAAGTAGTGAGACTACATGGATTGCCTAAGAGCATAGTCTTAGACAGGAACACCAAATTTGTAGGACACTTTTGGAGGACTCTATGGAAGAGGCTGGGGACAAAATTTTCCTTTAGTTAATCATATCACCCTCAGATAGATGGACAGACTGAAGTAGTAAACAGAAGTATGGGAAAATTGTTAAGAAGTTTATTCACTTACCAAGGTCGTTAATAGGATCAGATTCTGGCACATGCATAATTTTCATTCAACAATTCAATGAATAGGAGCACAGGAAAAAGTCCATTTGAAATTGTATATGGTATACAACCAAGAGGGATTGCAGAGTTGAGAGATCTAAATCAAGATGATTTCAAAAGTGATGGAGCAAAGGATTTTGCAACAGAAATGCAGAAACTCCATGACAGAGTCAAAGAGAAGCTACAGGACAACAACTAGAAATACAAGAACATAGTTGATCAGAAGAGGAGAGAAGTTCAATTCGAAGTGGGATATGAAGTCTTAGCTCATATGAGAAAAGAAATGTTTCCAAGGGGAACGTATAACAAGTTGAAGATGAAGAAGATAAGACCATGCATGATTCTCAAAAAATTCGCAGCCAATGCTTATGAAATCGAGTTGCCAGACAATGTTGGGATATCACCGATATTCAATGTTGCAGAATTGTATCCTTATAGGAGAGATGAGGTAGGAGAATCAGATGGTCAGAAAAAAATTCAGTGGGAAGAACAATTGCCCACAACAGAAAAACCTTAGATGGAGAAAATCATTGAACAAAGAGCTGTAAACAAGACCAAGAGGAAGACATATCTTGAATATTTAGTGAAGTGGAAAGATCATCTAGTGGAAGATTCAAGTTGGGTCATAGAACCTAATATTTTGAAGCATGGAAAAATAGTGCAGGAGCTCATGGACAAGAGTCCATGAATATTTTAACCATAGGAGTATGATGCAGGAGCATCGCCTTCAAAGTAAAAAACGCAAGCGTGGAGGCAAATAAACGACATCTTAGCATGACAGAGTTTCAAATCAACAATTAACTCAGGAGTAAATCAAGTTGTCGAGATATTTTGGAAACAACATTTTTAAATATGTCATGTTTGTAAAGTTGTATAGGATAGCAAGGGCTTGCAGATATAGAGTGTTGACTCTTATTTGGCAATAATTGGTAGTTATTGTAATAGGACAAAGTAGGTAACTGCTAAGAGTTTGATAGGATAGGTTGCAAACATGATGATAAGAGCTCGTGGACCAGTCCTTAGATAGTTTGTTGTTTCATTGTAAAAGTATTATGAGATAGAGATCAATAGAGCAGGATAGAGAAGAAGAAAGACGCATGGAAGAACTTCAATGTATGTAATTTTTTTTCATGAATGAATAGAACAGACAAAATTGTCCCAAATCCTTGGACTATGTTCATTTGATGTATGAATGAATGAATGTTATATTCTGTTAGTGTCTTTTATTTCATTTCGTTCATGTATGATTGTTCGAGAAGTTGATCGTATGAGTTCATGACAAAACTGGATAAGTTTCAATTGCTTCTCTTCTGAAACTAGTATGCAAGGTGTGCATATCGAACATAAGGAGTGCGTCGAATGAGTCTCAGATTGACTCAGAAAGAGTTCAGAGAGAGAGTAGAGGAAAATTAGACCAGGTGCAAGGAGTGCATAACATCAAGGAGCGACCAAGCGTCGAAGAACCAGAACAAAGGAACGTCAGGAGGGTGAGAAGAATTTCTTTTCAAGAAATCCTTCGAACTAAGTTATCGAAATCCCAGAACGCAAGGAGTGCGTGGGAAGTCGAAATCCTTTAATAATCAAGCTCAGAAGGGATAACACTTTTCATAAGTGTTGACGATATCTAAGAGTCAGACTTGTAGGAGGAGCAAAGGTCGAGACCTTTGAAGATTGATAAATCTTCTAAGTCGGGAGAAATCATAATCTCAGGAGGAGGAGTGACAGTGGTCGTTGGATCACAGTGAAAAGGATCAACAACCGTCTGATCAGAGAAAGGTGCATGAGCCTTAGCGCTTCACACACGCAGGAGAGATAAATCACCAAGGTTTGAGACTTGAGATTTCCAAAGCCTGAAGAGCCAGAAATCTGAACTAAATCTCAATCGTTCAATCATCCAAAGCAGATATGAGCCGTCAAATCGTCTGAAGTAAACCTCAAGTTTCAAATCGTCCAAGTGAATCTAAGCCGTCAGATACCATGAGTTCAGGAGGAGGCAAGTTTGAGACTTGAGATTTTCGAAGCCTGAAGAGCTGAAAATCCGAAGTAAATCTCAATCGTCCGATCAGTTGAAGTGACTATGAGTCATCAGATCGTCTGAAGTAAATCTCAGGCGTCAGATCGTCCAAAGTGAATCTGGATCGTTTGATCCATAAGGGACTTGGTGTGAATCTGTGGACTCCGACTAAAGTCCCGAAGTAATTCATAGCCATCAGATCAAGAGGAGACGTGGCGTGAATCTGTGGACTCTGGGTAAAGTCCCAAATTAATTCATAGCCGTCAGATTAAGAGGAGACGTGGCATGAATCTATGGACTCCGGGTAAAGTTCCAAAGTAATTCATAGCCGTCAAATCAAGAGGAGACGTGGCGTGAATCTGTGGACTCCGGGTAAAGTCCCGAAGTAATTCATAGCTATCAGATCTAAGAGAGACATGGTATAGATCCATGCACTCCGAGTTGTTGGGTATGTGTTATATTATTTCCATGTGTGTGTGTGGGCGCGTCAGATATGACAACTGCGTCTGACGATGTGTTGGACATACATGGCTTTGTGGATGCAGTCTGGGCTGGAGATCTGGATCACAGAAGATCTACAATTGGGTATGTGTTTAGCCTATTTGGAGGATCAATCAGTTGGATGAGCAAAAGACAAGTTGTAGTGGCACTCTCAACTACAGAAGCTAAATACATGGCAACCACTCATGCAAGCAAGGAAGAAGTATGGTTACAAAGATTGTGTTTAGGTATTATGTTGGTACAACAAGTAGTGAGATTAGATTGTGACATTCAGAGTGCAATATTCCTGGCAAAGAACCCTTCTTATCATTCGAAGACAAAGCATATTGATGTTTAGTATCACTTTGTGAGAGACATGGTTGAGGAAAAGAAGGTGTTGCTGGAAAAGGTTGACACTTTGAAGAATGTTGCAGATTCATTGACAAAGTCTGTGAGCACAAAAAGTTCTTTTGGTGTAGAGTAACAATGGGCATTGTTTCCCTGTATTGTTGACTATATAATCCCCTGGACCCCTGGATGCAAAGAAAACAAGTGGGAGAATGTTGGGTATGTGTTATATTCTTTGCATGTGTGTGTGGGCGCGTCAAATATGACAACTGCGTTTGATGATCCCTCGTAGTAGTGCTCTGTTTGTGCTGTCTGCATCGGGAGATTTCCTAGGGGGGTCCCAGGGGGGGCCAAGTATGCCCCCCCTGGTTACGCGCAACGTTCAGGGCAACACCCCGATTTTTTTTTTTTTTTTGGGCAGTTTTTGCTATTTTTAGCAGTTTACCAAAAATAATCCCGGTTTTAGGGATTAGGGTTTTGGTATCTACGAAATACCTAAAAAAAATATGTATATTGTATAGTGAATGGTGAAATTTGATATAATGAATATAAGAAAGGTTTTCCCTGTTGAGGGTTTCCAGTATAAATCTCTGTGTACTATGTGAATGAGCCATTGATTAAATTCTGGTTTGCTTAAGAATCTATATGCATTGCTTTACTTCACGGGTTTAAAACTTACACGGGTAAAGACCCAAAGTAATCCTCGATTTTCAGATCAAGTGGACACGAATCAGTGGATTATAGCCTTCGGATAAAATCCATTGGGAAAAAGGGTGAAGTTTGAGATTTGAGATCTAGAAGTCTGAAGACCCGAAGGAGATCTCGATCGTTGATCGAGAAGGGGGCCACAAGATCATTGATCTAGTTGAAAGGTCAAACACCCGAATTAAAGGTAGGGTTGTTGATTGAGCAGAACAGGTGTTCGTAGATCATCAACTCCGGAAGATTGAAGTACGAAGGAAAGTAGGGTTTGAGATTTCAAAAGTCCGAAGTCAGGAATCATGAAGGAGATTACATCCATTGATTCAGGAGGGGAAGATCTAGTCCATAGATTTGAAAAGGGAAGATATGAACTTTTAGTTCCGACAGTACCATCAATATCGGGAGATCGACGGTCCCGTAGCATTGCGGTGACATGAATTGTGTGAACTTTAAAACGTCAAGGGTGGGCCGCAATCCAGACCATGGTTTTGGCAAGAGTACACGTGGAGGCTCGAAGAGAATTACAGGTTGAAAAGTAGTTTGATCCCAAACCGCTTTTGGCCGCACCCACAATCGTGTGGTCACAAGAGGTCATCACCCAAGGTCACATCAAGAGGGGGCTTATCAGAAAAAGGAGCTAACGCCCAGTACTCCGAGATTTCACAAGAGAGCGAGAGGGAAGGTTGTGCGTGCTATTAGACCTACACCAAGAAGCCGAAAGGGCATGTGTTTAGATACAGAAGGAGACCATTAAGGTTTCAGAGGGTCATTTAACTCAAGAATCAAAGATCCTTGACGAGGAGGTCATGTAGCCATACGAGGGAGTAGGGGGGCTGCATCAATGCTCAGGAGGAATCTCATTTTGACAACACTTAATCAATATGCTATGTTTATGTATTTTGACACTTTGTTTATTCTATAGATGGTACATTAGGATTTATAGTAGTAGTAAGTCAATTTCAGGACTATCAATGTGGTTTATGTCAGTCAGTGAAAAATCTCAGCCTGAGTTTTAAATCTCAAGGCCCCTTTTGAAATATGTAATGACTCTTCCCATCTCCAAAACACAGTTTTTTTGAATATGAATTTTACAAGTTTAAAAAAAAAAAACAAAAAAAAACAAGATGAACTTATCTACTAAGATGGGGTGCTTGTGCATGCATTCAAAGTGCCACAATAAGGGGCAGCTCCAGAATGTTTCCCATGTTCTTGGAAGTAGCCCAAAGTGAAGGTGGATAATGTAATTAATGATTGTCCATGGCAGTGGAAGGATGATGGGCATTGATCCAAGGGAATTTTGTTTGGATAATAACTTGAACCATTATGTGCACAGGCTGATGAGACCCCTTGCAATTATGGAAAATACAAGGATGCAACATTTTAAACCTAGGCTCATTTCTAGAAATGGAAATTCTATGGTTGTGTAAGGATACTGGGAATGAGAAAAATGTGTTAGCTTTGGGTCGGGACACAACATTCTCAATCTGAGTCAAAACTGGTTGGTTAGTATCTCAAGCTCTCCTTCTTGTCATTATGTTTCTAGTTTTCTATAGGTTATTGTGATTATAATAGTTTGGTTTCAATAGAGTGAGGGAAATTCGACTTCGAATTGGGATGTTGGCAAGCTTGAGTGATGGAGGTATCCCATTACCCTATATAGCTCACTTGCAATAGCTTTTTATACCCTCCCTAACTTATCATCTCACAAGGAATTTTTTATTTCCCCAATGAATTGCTCCCGATTTTACTACCACTCTTGTCCCCGATGTCATTTGCCCCTGTTAATATTGAACCCCACCCTATAATCTCTCAGAGTTGTTCGACGCACCGTCCTTGTCTTACCCTTCTAATCTTAATTGATAAATGGCTTTTTCAATCCCTCTTGGCCATAATGGACATCCCCTTACATTGCCTGAAGATAAAATCCTCGATTTATTTGGAAACCCCATGCCCTAGTCGAAATCTTCATCATCTGTTAGGTGGCCCCCAAATTCTTCTGTCTATTCCAAGCCTACAACCATGCGACCTAGGAGAAAATTCTTTGTACTTGAAAGTAGCAAATGAGGGCTTGCTAGAGGAAACACATGTTAGAAAAACAAGTGTGCTCGTTTAACCATAGACAATATAACAATATTGTCACCCAACCATAGGCACAAATGCCACCCCTGATCACCTTAACCTTAACAGAGAGAAGAATTCTGGTAGAAAATCAATAGCCAACCAAGGCTAATGCACTAAGAAAAAATAACCAAGAGTGATCAGAAAGCCCAACCCAGAAAGACTGAAATTACAAGTTGTAGTAGCTACAGCTGCAACTACTCTCCAGACTTGCACACCACTAAATTTCTGCAGTTGCGAGATGTAAGTACCAAATGAGCTCCGACGTCTTGTATTTATATTGCTCCTCCTTAGTTGTCTAGGTCGACTTCTCTTTCTGGAGGCTAAAAACTCAATATTAATTATTTTCTTTAGCTGACTTGTATTCTAGGGTTATGTCCAATGCTTTAGGGTTTCTGCTTGCTTCTTGGAATATTCTAGTCTCGTCAATGGTTACAAGTGGAGGTTAATACTTCCCGCAACTACCATAATTTCAACACTCTCTCCTAGTTAGGGAGGTATAAAATACAATGGTATTGAGCACAAATAGACCATTCAACCGGTAACATCATCATCACTATCCAACTAGATAGTCTCCATGGCAATCAGAACAATGCCATCCAATAGAACACAACTGTGTCTATTCAAAGTAGTATACAACTATTGTATAGAGACATACGATCTCTATAACAATCATATCATATAATATCAATATGCATAAACAATATCATGATACAAATTGAGTTATTTGTGCCATTCTTCCACTCACACCTGTGAGATCTGAAAGAGAATCTACCCTCAAAAGGTAAAACATCGGCCATGGGCTATCTGGACTATTATTCTCAAGTATAGAAGAATAAATGTCCCTGATTTTTTAGCCTGGGCCATTCACCTAACTGGGCCATTCCTCTAGCACTAATCATAGTGCAACC
Organism: Picea engelmannii; assembly: GCA_009831015.1. Lineage (NCBI taxonomy): Eukaryota > Viridiplantae > Streptophyta > Pinopsida > Pinales > Pinaceae > Picea > Picea engelmannii. The sequence continues at coordinate 9,678 of ML828410.1, read as the reverse complement.
TAGAGAGAATGAGTTCTCCCTAGGGAATGCCTGTCCCTAATTGTTGAACATGGACCATTCACCTAACTGGGCCATTCCTTCAATACTAATCATAGTGTAACCTGGAGAGAATGAGTATGCCCTAGGGAATGATTGTCCGGACCATTTCTTAAGGAAATGAATGTCTTTCACCAACCTCCAAAACATACCATTCTTAGAAACTGCTCACAACTGTGAACTTCGAAAGAATGATTGCCCGACGAAGCGTACCATTCTACTTGACCACTACTTAGAGTGACTGCTAAGAAGAATGATTGTCCTAGACCATTCCCCCACACTGGCCATAAGGGGAATCACTGTCAATGGTACATCAAAAATCTATCGGACCATTTTCATTACGAAAATGATTGTCCGATGTGGACCATTTTCCGAACTGGAAAATGCATGTCTGTCAGAAATCTCAAACCACTTTTTGAACTGGAAAGGAACTGCCCAACCTGGACCATTTTCCAAAATGGAAAATGACTGTCCATGAATCAATAATATATATCAATGCTCCCTCCTAACATGGGGATCCATCTCTTCCCTTTCAGCTAAGGGAGTTATCTCCACGAGCCCCATCTTGTCCTAGACCATTCAACTGGTAACATCATCATCACTATCGAACTAGATAGTCTCCATGGCAATCAAAACAATTCCATCCAATAGAATACAACTGTGTCTATTCATAGTAGTATACAACTACTGTCTAGAGACATACATTCTCTATAACAATCATATCATCTAATATCAATATGCATAAACAATATCATGATACAAATTGAGTTATCTGGGCCATTCTTCCACTCACATCTATGAGATCTGGAAGATCATTTACCTTCATAAGGTAAAACATCATCCATGGGATATCTGGACTATTCTTCTCAAGCATAGAAGAATAATTGTCCCTGATTTATGAGCCTGGACCATTCACCTAATTGGGCCATTCCTCTGACACTAATCATAGTGCAACCTGGAGAGAATGAGTCTGCCCTAGGGAATGCATGTCCCTGATTGTTGAACATGGACCATTCACCTAACTAGGCCATTCCTTCAGCACTAATCATAGTGTAACCTGGAGAGAATGAGTCTACCATAGGGAATTATTGTCCGGACCATTTCCTAAGGAAATGATTGTCTTGCACCAACCTCCAAAATGGACCATTCTTCGAAACTACTCACAACTGTGAACTTCGAAAGAATGATTGTCCGACGAGGTAGACCATTCTACTTGACCACTACTTAGAGTGGCTGCCAAGAAGAATGATTGTCCTAGACCATTCCCTCACACTGTCCAGAAGGGGAATCATTGTCTATGGTACATCAACAATCTATCAGACCATTTTCATTACGAAGAAGACTATTTCAAGCAGACCATTTTCTGAACTGGAAAATGCTTGTTGGTCATAAATCTCAAACCACTTTTCGAACTGTAAAGGAACTTCCCAACCTAGACCATTTTCCAAACTGGAAAATGACTTCCCATGAATCAATAATATATATCAGTGCTCCCTTCCAACCTGGGGAGCCATCTCTTCCCTTTCATCTAAGGGAGTTATCTCCACGAGCCCCATCTTGTCCCTTAAGTACACACACTTTATCCTAGACAAAGGCTTTGTCAACATGTCTGCTACCTGCTCATCTATGGAGATATAATGGAGTTTCACTTCTCCTTCCTGGACTTTATAATGAATAAATTAGTATTTGGTCTTAATATGTTTTGATCGGTCTTGAAACACTGTGTGTTATGATAGCCTTATACAACTTTGATTTTCATAGTATATTACGGTCGAATATGGTACCTAATCAAATAATCTCGAAATCAACTTCCTCATCCATACTGCTTCGGTACATGCCTCACATGCTAAGATATATTATGATTTTGTTGTGTTCAGAGCGACAAACTTTTGTTTCCTGTTGGCCCATGATATCATAGCAGAGCCCAAGCTGAAACACATCCATGAAGTACTCCTTTTGTCTTCTACACTCCCTGCTCAATCTAAATTTGTGAATCCATGAAGTTGTATATCACTGGATGAGGTGTATCTTAAACCATAGTTTAGCATCCCACAAATATATCTTAGAACATGCTTTGCAACTATCCAATGTTCATGTCTGGGTTCCACCTGGAACTGGCTTAAGGTGTTTACAACAAAGAAAATATATGGTCGAGTATTATTAGATACATCAATGACCCAATCAATTGTCGATATAGGGATGGGTCTACTGGATCATAATCTGAGTCTCTTAGTTTTCTTATATTTGTGGTCATAGGAGTGGCCATGGATTTGCAATCCACCATTCCAAATTTATGAAGAATCTTCACTGCATACTTTCCTTGCCCAAGGAAGACTTCACTACGCTTCTTCCATACTTCTAGTCCCGAGTAATAGTGCATGAGACCAATATCTTTCATATCGAACTCAGAAGCTAGTTCCTTCTTACATTGGGTGATGAGAGACTCTGCACTTGTCAAGAATAAGTCGTCGACATATAGAAGTAGAATCACAGGTGCATTGATCACAACTTTGTAGTAGAGATTTGGATCTACATGAATCTTAGAGAAACCAAGTCTTATTAAGTAGTTGTCTATTCTGGAATACCAAGCTCTTGGATCTTGCTTGAGTCCATACATGGCTTTCTTTAATATGGAAACATGAGTATCTCTGGAATGTACTTCAAAGCCTTGAGGTTGTTCAATGCATACTTCTTCTTCAATTACTCCATTGAGGAAAGTTGTCTTTACATCCATCTGATGTACACTCCATCCCATGGAGGCAGCAAGAGATATAATGGCTCTAATAGAAGTATATCTAGAAACATGAGCAAAGGTTTCATCATAATCTTCTCCCTCCTTTTGGGAGAACCCTCTAGCTACGAACCTTGCCTTGTATTTTCCCACGCTTCCGTCTGCTGCATGTTTGATTTTATAGACCCATTTTGAATCTACCACTGATTTTTCTTTGGGTCTAGGCATGATTTCCCATACATCATTTTTCATGATGGATTGGTGTTATTTTGTCATGGATTCTTTCCATTATTTCTTTTGAGTTGCTTCTTCATATGTGATGGGTTCTTCATTTATAAGCTTTGTCATACATGCTGCATAGCTAGAGAATCTTTTGGGATTTTTTCTTTCTTTGAAGGTGCCACTTGGGTCTTTGAGTTTTTCTGCTTCTTGTAGAGTAGCTTCAAGCCAAGCTTTCTAGTTTTGGGTACAATGATTGATTCAATCAGTTCACATGGTTGCATCAGATGATCAAGTTTTTTTGGCTCTTCATTCTGACTTTCTGGAAGATAGGTGTTTTCTTCTTTAAGCTCTTCATATTCTTCTTCTTCTATGGATTCTTCTATAGATTTCTTGAAAGCCATATTCTCATTAAAGGTCACATATCTGTTGACTTCAACCTTATGTTGTTCTGGGATATATATTTTGTAGGTTTTGGATGATTCACTGTATCCAACAAATATGCCCTTCTTTCCCGAGGGTTCTAGTTTCTTCCTTTTATCCTTGTAGATATGAATGTAAACAAGGCACCCAAAGATTCTTAAGTGTTCCACGTTGGGTTTCTTTCCTGAGAAGGCTTCTTCTAGAGTCATATCCTTCAATATGTCCTGTGGAATTTTATTCTGAACATGTATTGTTGTCGTGACTGCTTCTCCCCATAAATACATGGACAAACCTTGATCATTCATTCGTGCCTTCACGGTTTCCTCAACATATCTATTCTTCCTTTCTACTACACCATTTTGTTGAGGATTATGAGGAACGATTAGCTCCCTCCTAATCCCTGCTGATTTGCAAAAGGAAACAAATTCCTTGGATGTGTATTCTCCTCCATTATCTGTTCTCAAAGTCTTGATTTTCTTGCTTGTGAGGTTTTCTATTTCTGCTTTGAATTCTTGAAACTTGCTAAAAATTTCATTCTTTGTCTTCAGGATATATAACCAAGTATTTCTTGAGTAATCGTCCATGAAGATTACATAATAAAGGGAACCTCCTAGATATTTGACTGGCATCGGACCACAAACATCTGAATGTATTAGATCTAGGATTTCCGTAGATCTATTATTGCCGCTTGAGAATGGCTTCTTAACATTTTTACCAAGAGCACATTCCTCTGCAAATTCCTTCATGTGTAGATTGTAGTTATGGTATTCCTTCAACCATATTATTGAGGAAAGGTAATGCTTGATAGTTAAGATGAGCATACCTTCTATGCCAAAGCTCACTGGGATTGACTTCATCATGTGCAAAAGCTTCATCATTACGTTCTAGTAGTCTGTATAGTCTTCCTTCATGAGTTCCAATAACTCTAGCATTCTCTATGCTAGAGTCTCTAGACCAAGATAGTACTTCACCATCTACAAAGGCTATTCTATTTCCTTTGTGTTTTAGGAAAGATATAGATACAAGATTCTTTTCTAAACTAGGTACATATAAGACATTGCTCAAATGAACATTGTTACATGTTTTCAATTTGATGGAGGCTTGACCAATCCCTTCGACTGGATAGGTGTTCTCATCTCCAAGTTCTACCTTGTAGGATGTCTTCTTTTCATTTAGACTAGAGAGTCTAACATGGTCTCCTGTCATATGCCTAGAATATCCACTGTCAATTATCCACATGTCATCTTCAAGAGTTCCTGTAAGAGATGAATAGTGTAGATGATCCATCTTTTCATTCATGATTTCTGTTGACTAATAGCTAGTCAAACTTTGACTTTGACTAGTCAAATGCTGACTTTGACCCAAAATCTCAACCTTGACGTTTTTTTCCTTTTGAGAGTGCCAATAGGTGTGCTAGACTAAGGTGTGCTAGACTAAGTCGTACTAGAATATCCTCTCCTTTAGTAAGGTGTTGGGCAAGAGGTTTTAGGGTTTTGCAACTGCACCTGCTAGTAACCCTAGCGGTAGTGCTTCAGTAATTGCACCTACTAGAAACCCTAGCGACAGTTATTCAACGAGCTTGATAATCTCATGGCTTAGCTTCCTTCCAGTGGTTAGACTGAATGAAAAATGTGTGGGCCCATAACCTGTTAGAAAAATGGGTGTGCTCGTTTAACCATAGATAATATAACAATATTGTCACCTAACCATAGGCACAAATGCCACCCCGAGCACCTTAATCTTGACAGAAAGAAGAATTATGGTAGAAAATCAACAAACAACCAAGGCTAATGCACCAACCAAAGATAACCAAGACTGATTAAAAAGTCTAACCCAGAAAGACCGAAATTACAAGTTGTAGTAGCTGCAGCGACAACTACTCTCCAGACTTGTGTACCACTAAATTTTTGCAGTTGCATGCTGTAAGTACCAAATGAGCTCTGGTGTCTTGTATTTATAATGCTCCTCCTTAGATGTCTGGTCCGACTTCTCTTTTTGGAGGCTAAAAAATCAATATTAAAATTTTCTTTAGCCGATTTGTCTTCCAGGGTTATGTCCAATGCTTTAGGGTTTCTTCTTGCTTCCTGGAATATTCTAGTCTCATCAATGGTTACAAGTGGAGGTTAATACCTCCTGCAACTACCATAATATCAACAACACAATCGCTGGCAAGCACCCTTTGCATACCCAAACTCATCGACGTATGGAACATGCCCAAATAGATGTTGTGAGGGCAACATAGGACTTTCATAGCCAATTCTTAGCCAAAACCAAAGAGGAGATGGTAAAAATGGAAAAAATCTATCAACATAAAAGACAAAAATTGTCCAAAGATCATGTGGAAGAAGAGTTCAAAGGTTGGATCCCTAACTAAGGGTATTCCATAACACATTATGCAAATATATTTAAGCTAATAGAGCTATACTAGCTGAATAAAGCCTTTGTTGCTTAGATAGTGGTGGAGAAAGGTAGCTAGTACCGAGATATTATGCACAAGATAAATGTGATGGAAATGAAATTTGATGCCATGTGCAGATAAAATTTTAATATTGAAATTATAGTGTATAGTCATGTAGATAATTAGAATGACAATGAGGACGAAAATGACCAAGTTTTGAATTCCAAAGGGACCCCATCAAACCCCATTTTGATGGATGAATACAATTACACCCAGGTGGACCAATAAACCTGGCAAGCTCAAAGACATGGGTCATTGGATTAATTCCTACGGTTTTATGAGCTTGAAATGAAATAAGTTGGGGGAGTCCCTTCAACATATATGTTATATGACTTCTTCTTTTGTTACCAATATTTTTAAAAAACATAGATATAAACTCTTATATTTTGTGATCTACTTTCATGCATGTAATGAAACAAAACCATTAGTTTTTTTTGACTTGTAATGGTTTTGGTTTCCCAAATGGCACGCCACTGACAAGGTTGGCCTATACTATTTTTTATGCTATATTAATATAAACAGGAACTAGCTCATAAAAAGAAAAAAATATGAACTTATCACATCATTTTTTATTCTTTGTTTATATTACTACTAAATTATATCAATTATTCCTTTCCATTAATGTGCACACAACCTATTTTATTTTAGGTTTCTAGTTAAAAGACATAATGAACATATGTAGGCTATTTTTATTTTTGGTATCTTGGGTATCTCAATCTCAGTATCGTTTTCTCGAGTTACTTTGACATAGTTCTCAACTTTTTGTTCTTTGCTTACCTTACATGTTTTTTCGTCCAACCTTAATCATCTTGGGTGATATCAAACATATAAAAATTTGATGACAAGTTAAAGAATCAAAATTTCCCTATCTATAACCTATATTAGAAGGATAACTATTTGATAAGGTGTTTTAATTTGATTCAAGAGCTATTATGGATACTGCTTGGTTACATAGATACTATCATGCATCAACATTATGAACATATTTACCATGGGTTTAATATTTGGCTCTACACCCATTGGGGTTTGAACCTGGGTTGTTTGTTATGATGGTGCCCCATTCCAACGATTAGACCACAACTCAATAGATAAAATAATCTTGTGTTTTGTCATTGTGTGTGTGAAACAATCTTAGGGACTTAGAGAAACCCAAAGGAATGCTTCACATTTGTGGATGGCATCCATAGTAAACTCAACGGTGTAGAATAATGCACCTAACCTAGGGGGACTCGAACTAAGTTTCTGTTTGCATAAAACTAGCCAAATGCCCAACAACATTAATGACAACCATTTCGACCAAATAACATCCAAGCAACAATTGAAGTACAATTGTCAAAAGATACTAAAGGACAATGCGATCTTCATTTAGCAATGTTCTATTGCATGTTGATGTTTTTCCCTTTCAATTGTTGAGAAGTAATTACACCACTTTGGGTTTTGAATAGTTGGAATCTCGACTTCTCTCTATTACTTAACAACCTAGTGATGTGAGGATTGATATTTTCCTCCCTCAATTTCAAAATTCTTTTCCGTCCATTGATATTTTTCCATTTAAACTACACACAAGTAGCTATACCTCTTTAGATTTGAATAGTTGGAACCTTGACTTCTTTATATTACTCAACAACTTAGTCATATGCAAATTGATCTTCCCTCCATGTAATTGCAACCAAGCCTTGAAAACCTACATGCTCTTAGTACTTTTACTTGAGAGAATCTAAGAAACCCTACCTTATTTTTCAAGTGAATATGCACATATCAATGACCATGGAAACAAACACTAGCATGTCCTCTAAATACATGGGAGCAATGCTTAAACACATATTTTATTTCTTATTTTCAACAACCACTATTGTTACACTAATAGAGGGATGAGGCAAGGTACAAAAACTAATATCTAATTCTCATTCACAACTCCATGTTTAAGTGTCAAAGTGATATCTTTAAGTGTATCTTTTGCATCTTTAAATGTATCTTCTCATTTAAGTACTTGCTTAGGCACATATGAGTTTAAGTAATTACTTAGGCACATATGAGGAGGGATATTACATTTTTTTTTTTTTTTTGTTAGTTTGTCTGTGACATGTGGGACTACTTGTGGCTAAGAAACCACGACTCAGGGGCGTCTAAGCCGTCAAAATCACCCAGGGATCGCACCCGGCCTGAGCCACACCAACCCTTAACATGGCTGGATTTTTTGTCCCCACAGGTTTCAAACCGGTGATTTTAACATCAAGGAGCGCCTTAACAACACACTCCATCACTGACTATCCTACACCTCGGGGACAGTAGGGATATTACACTTGAATGGTGCCAAGGTTTTCGATTTTTAATACACTCCTTGTTATGTTTAACTCTAGTTTCTTTTCCTTCATGTTGGGCACAAATTATCGTGGTAATAACCTCATTTTTTAATATGCACAAATGATGTCTTCGTCTTCTCTTCATACTCAAAGCACACATAAGATTAATAATTTGAAGGTAGTTTTTATTCGAGTTAGTGAACATTTTAGTTAATCTTGCTAAATATTTTTTGTTGTAATCCATTTCCCAATACAGTTAATGGCCTATAAGCTTTTAGGCAAGCCTTAAGCCTAAAGAAGACTTGTCACAAATGCTTTCCTTGGAACCATATAAAGTTTTATTGATTATGACCCACATAATCCTTAGCTATGAAGATACCATGAACCAAATTTAAACTATGATTTCATTCAACCTAAATCTTCCCTCCTGTAGTCTAAACATTCTACAAAACAATATTTTTCCTTAAGTCGGAAAAATTGTTAAATGGGTAGATTTGGGTGATTATATTTATATAATCCGAATGTCCCAATAATTTTTCAGTACTCTAAATCCATTATCCATCTATACATTCAGAAATAAGTTTTAAAAAACAAAAAATAGTAATTTTATGCAATCCTATGAAATAACATTTAGTAAAACAGTTAGAAAACGCCATTAAATAGATGCAGTTTTTAATCATTATCTTACAAATGACTTACGGCTTACGTGGACGATGGGTGGTATCTTTGTTCAAATATGAGAAAGACTCTTATCTTTTTTTAAATATATATATTAGAACATAATGTAGTCGCTCCTGTGTTCATTGAAAAAATACCATAAAATAAAGAAAAAGAGACGGCTAATCATGCTGCTAAGGATACTGTATTAGAACATAAGTAACGGCTATATTCAAAAAATACCTGGATACTGTATTAGAAAATAAAGAAAAAGGCACACGAACATATGTAGTCGCTCCAGTGTTCATTCATTAATTGCCATCGTCGTGGGGCTGGATGGAAGGCTGGGTGGGAGAGGAGCCACCGAGGCAACATCTTCTCGTGATTCAAATGGACATAGTTCACAGATTGGTATGGTAGTCCACAATAGAGGGTTTCAAGGCGGATTTAATCATTTTATGGAAGGCTCGGCGGTGGTACGGTAGTCCGCAATAGAGGTTTTGATGGCGGATTTAATCCTTTTATGGAAGGCTGGGCGGGAGAGGAGCATTGATTGCCATCGAGGCGAGGTTGGACGGATCACTGTGCGGAAGAGGAGCGGCGATGTTGGACGGAGCGCTCTGCGGGAGAGGAGCGGCGATGAGGAGGAGCAGCGATGTTGGACGGAGCGGTCTGCTGGAGAGGAGCGACGATGAGGACGGAACATTGATTGCCATTGATTCATTGCCATTGTTTCATCATCTGTGTGTTGTTTCTGTTGCCATTGGCTTTTGGTTTGCTTTGGTTGTAAAAAAAATTTCTCGCATTTTCAGCATGGCCATGCTGATTTGGTCTGTCTGTTTTTTTTTTTT
>ML828409.1:26805-47932 GCA_009831015.1 Picea engelmannii | reverse complement strand
CATATGAGGAAGACCTACACATTGAGTTCCTCAAACATGGTATTCACTCTATCAACTTACATATTGTCAATTTGTTTGATTTATTGTGTTGTTTGATCAAGTTCTCCTTTCACATGGTTCCACCATATCATCCAACCCATTTTTAAATCAAGGTTTAGTTAAGATCCTACAATTACATGAACATCATGATTGGACACACTTAAATACCTGTTATCAAATTTAGTTAAGATCCTGTGTGAATGGCATAATTTAAAAAAAAAAAAACCCCAACATTGGTCGCTTTAGCGACTAACATGTTCATCGCTAGTATTGCCAATTGGTCGCAAACACCAATGTTTTAGTCGCTAGAGAGACCAACCTATTAGTCGGTCGAGTGAACAACATGTTAGTCACTTGTATTTCCATTTGGTCGCAAACTAGGTCACTTGGTCGTTCTAGTGACTAACTGATCCTCCTTCGTTTGACCTTTTTAACTGATGGTTTGGTTGCTCTAGCGACTAAGATTCGTCGTTCTACCGACTCATAGTGGTTTATTGACTAAGTTTTCCATGGTTTTCTTGGTCACTCTTGCAACTAATATTAGTCGTTCGACCGACTAACATTCGTTGCTAGCCGAACTTTTCCCTATTGTGAATAGGCTTCTTTTCCCGGTCGCTAGACCGACAAAGATCCATGTGTGGCTGCTAGTCCTATGAATGGATTCCAACAAAAAAAAAAATCATCTTGGTCGCAAAAACGACTCTTTGCCGACGAAAATTCGTCTCTACTTCGTCGCAAAAACGTTCAAATTTAATAGTGTGCATGCCTAGAAATAAGAATGACAATTTTGCTACAACATTGTAATTTGGTATTGCTATGTTCTATCTGCATTGCGAATAGAATTGAACATTGGTTTGTAACTATGTGTAATCCATTTTTTGTTTGCATAAAATCCTGGTGGATCGACACAATACATTTTCATATAATTGTTAGATGCTCCATCTTAGAAAAAATTACCTAAGAAAATACAATATCGAAGAACTACGATACTACCGAACCATGCCAATGAGAAGAGGCGATTAAATCTAGAAAAGAAGCAGCAAAGAAGACTCCAAGGAATTTTTTTTTAATAGCAAATCCATTTAAAAAAAAAAAACACTGAGTAGTGTACATCTATCCTTAGAAATTGGACCCAGTTCTTTGGGCCAAAACATTGAACGTATCTGCCACAAACACATACACAGGATCCACAGTATGCAGGTGTTATCCACAATTTTGGTCATCGTGATAATGTTATGATGATGGAAAATCAAGCTCTTCACTAAGAAAACTTTCCCGAGAAAAGTTACATTTGTCTACTTCCAGAAATCATACTTTTTAAGGATGTTCGCAGGCTACCTATATATTTTCCTGCGAGAATGCCTAATTCTCGCAGGCTGCATTAAGCTAGAGTGCGAGGGGTTCGCATTGTACCTAACTGTCAGAGTGCGAACATCATCTAAAGGAAGGAAAAAGATAAATTCTCGAACCTTCTAGAAGGGAATCTTCTAGAAGGATGAGTTGGCATTCGAATGGTTGTTCAGGTGCTGGCATTCCAGATATCTTGGGATCATTCCTATCCAAGTAACTAATAGTCTCTCCTATATATTGAAGATAAGGCTCATGGAAAAGGTTAGAAGCAAACTAGCAAGAGATTGATTGGAGAATTATTGAAAGCTTGTATGAAGGACTGATGCTACAACAGCTAGAGACACCAGCAAGGTCATCAAAAGTGGTTGATTTTCTTCATGCATGAGCAAGTGTGTGTGTCAGAGCTAGGAGCCATCGAAAGGAGATCTACAACATCAAGGCTCAGGTTGTAAGTTTCACTTTCAATTAATTCAATACAGTGATATGTCCCTTTCCCATGAAGATGATGTCACTTTATTACATAACTCCTTGATCATATGTATAGATTAGCTATTGAATATATTGATTTGTCTTCACTTCGGTTGGTTTGTACTGTTTGATATGAACGGCACAAGAGAATTGGAGCGAATCTTGGAACAACAGAGACATAAGGAAAGCGTTCATAAGGTATGTTCATGATCCTAGCCTCTTAGTTCATTCGATAGTCTAGATCTAGGGAAAGTGTATTTTTCTGTCTTGTTTTGTTCTAGATCCAGGTGGATCTAGGGAGATCGGTTTGTGTTCGCACTTATGGATTAATCCTAAAACAACAGGAGCCATCAAGATGCTCTTCAACATGCATACAAAAGTGATTACCATGCCTTTTTTTTTAGGAAATCTTTGCAGTGTTCTCCTCGATGGATCATCCCATGGTAAAACTGATAGTTTTCAGAAGCTTCCCGTGAGGAAAAAGATAAAAATGTTGCAGGGAAAATGGAATAGCCCTTAACTGAAAGTTAGGACACACCAAGAAACTACCTCTCCACAGTAAAAAGCCTTCAGGGACACAGGTTGCATGTGCAATTCCAAAGGCCCAAATTAGTCCATTCTGGGTGGAAGGAGATGACTAGTAGAAATATGGCTTGCGCCAGTGGTAGTTCTGGTCCTCATTCCCGAAGATGTTAATTGTATATCCAAAGAATAGGACAATAGTCCTACAATTGAATATTTGTTTGGCTTGAAATATATCTCTGGGAGCATCAACATATCATTTCCTTACAGTGAAAGTCTTCCGCCCAGAACAAACTAATTTGGACCTCTGGAATTACTGCTTTCGAGTTGCAAAGCGGCTATTGCGTTCAACGTCGATTTATTTTATGAAACTCCTTCTTTTGGTGTTGCCAGGACCACCATCACTGATATGGGAAGTTCTAACCGTTATGGTTGATTTCAATTTGGGCGCAGGAGTGGGAACAGTCTCTACATTGCCATCATCCATTGTCGTATCATCACCCATCAGATCATCTTCTTCCATATATGAATCCATGACATCAACCTCTGCGCCAACCATCAATGCAACTGGGCAGGTTCTCTAAGCAGGAAGGGTTGCCTTGGAATTCTTTGGCTTGAAATATATCTGTCAGTGTACCAAGGGACCGTCTCCTTTTTTTCTCCTGGGCGGAGGGAGATGAGTAATAAGAATATGCCCTGGAATACTGGAACCTATGGACATCATGCCTGAATGCGTTTACTGTATCTGGACAGAACTCCTACCACAAGTTGACGATAATTTCCATTTTCTCTAGACGATGTTTGAAATGAAAATTGGGGAGGGATAATATAACCCTCCACAAATCATGGTTTAATGCGTATCAATGGAAGATCTCCTCGAGCCTTTCACTGATTAATAACAATCTCTAGGGTTCATGCGTAATGAGTTGTTACCATTAAAGCTCACTAATTGCATATTTAGAAAAAAGTGCGAAGGTGGCATAGAGGACGAAGAGCGATTAAGAATTAGAGATTTCTTAAAGGTGCCAACCAACCAGTGCATGAAAGATATTGCATCATTTTTGAAATGAATACTTGGAAAGGATAACACTCTTCTCCGCAAATCTTGGTTTAATTTGTAGTAATGACAAATATTCTCTGGCCTTCCAGACATTCATGATAATATTAACGGTTCCTATAGGATGAACTACTAGCATTAAATCTTAATAATTGCATATCTGGAAATAATTACGAAGGTAGCGGTGATGGCGAAGAACGACTGATCTAAAAATGAAGAAGACTTGAAAAACTTGAACTTATTGCAATGTAAATGTTATGTGTTTAAAGCAAATGGATCAGTTTGCAACACATAGATTAAGGGATTATTCATGAAAATTACACATAAACAACAACATAATCAATGAACATAAGCACATAAACACAACAATTGATAAAGGAGTTCACCCCTCTCTTGGGCTACATCTCCTGGTCCAGCTTCCAATGGATCATTATTATTAATTGCTCAAAAGTGATCAAAAACATGTCTTACAATTCTCAAACTGACAAATYGACTTCTCCAATGGCTTCAGAGCGTCCAAAAACCCCTRTCTGGGCTCTTTCAGCACCTCAATTGGTCAAAAAATGAAGAAGTTAGGCCTCCTGGAAGTCTCCCCCTTCAAGCTTGCTGTCTCTGCATCTACAAATTGCACCCTTGTGTAATGAACCTGGCACACATGCAATAAATAGCGTGAAAACCCAACACTAGGYGCAACCGCGCCAACGGTGCAAACCGTAGGACAGTTAAGGGCACGCCARCCCCTAACCGCCTAGCACCTCGGGCATATGGGTCATAACATGACCTCGCGCTATAATAAAAAGGGCTCTGTATTATAACCGAATGACGTAATGACACATGACAGGTCCATTTTTAAACCATTTAAACCATAATGTAAAACCCCGCGCGCATATAACAAAGGGTCACATGGTATAAAGGCACACGACCAGGGGTTTGACTCTGTTTTAACAATGCCCRCGCATATATATTATAACATGGTCATATACATTATCAATAAGACCGCGGGTCGGGGCTAAGCCCCGACCCGTCCCCCCCGCCATTTATTACATAGTGCAAATTTAAATATAAACAAACACACATATGTAATAAGAAACAAATGGTGGTGCAACAGTTGGGCGGATATTGTGAAAGCTTATGCGGTGGGGAGGTCCGGGGGTCGAACCCCACAGACTCCAATACATTTTACATATAACAATCAACCAATATCGGGGTGCCACGTGGCAGCCCATGACTGGGCCACGTGGCACCCAATCATTGACCAGAAAACTGCCACATGTCGACACAAGATTCATCCAACATCTGCCAACCAGAATCTTCAATGTCACCATTCGTACGATCGTACGGCTCTGCCACGTCATCCTGTACGGACTGTACAGTCAGCATCAATTTTTTTTTGCCTATTTGACTTAATGAACAGATTGCAATATCTCTCGCTCCCGACGTCCGTTTGAGACGAAACGAGTTGCGTTGGGTTCGCAACGACGAGGCCTACACTCTCGTCTAGTTTGAAGCAATTTTGAGCACTTTGAATTTTTGAGCAAAATTTGATCCCCTGATCAATGACCAAGCATTGTACATTTCGTCCACCCGCCAACCCACGAAACAGATTCCAAGAAATACCCAAGTATGGAAAGTGGTCGGGCGGGTTACAAAAAAGAGGGTTAGAAGATATACCCAGGAGACGTGAGGGGCCGATGGTCATATTGCATCTTAGTGACAGATATCGGCCGTCAATTCGTATATCACGAAATTTCGGGTGTTACTTGTGCGTAGGGGAGCAGTGGAAGCACAATGTCGAGAGGCAAATTTGTATATTGCTGAACTTCGGGTGATGTATATAAAAGCATGAGACATTCGGAAAAAGGACCAAGTAAACATAAAGAGAAAGCATAGGAGATGAAGGGGAATTTGTTTGCTACTTTGTAAATTGCAGAAGTTCGGGTGCTATTTGCAGGTGATAGAACAATGAAAACGCAATGTTGAACCCGCCTATGCGGGAACCCGCGATTCAAAAAGTTTGTTCAATATGAAACGGGGAAGTGGTTGGTCGGGCTGGTGGTATAAAAGTAACAATGGAAATATGAAGACTTGAATCCACCAAATCTCGCACCTAGACATTTTCCAAAAAACGAGTAAGTAAAGAAAGGGAAAGCAGAGGGAAAAAGAGAAAGCAGATGGCAATTTTCGAAAGCGGGAATTGTTGTAAGAAAGAGCCATTGATGGTCTTAACAATAAATATGGAGTGCATTAAACATGTTAATAGGTTCTTCAATCAAGGAATAGATACAACGAGCGATGTTTATAGTTTCCAGGATCTATTTGTATAAGAGAAGCGTCGAAAAGTTACAAGAAAATTAATTTTTGGATGTTTAATTTTTTGTACTGTTAGCTTCACCGCAAGTATAAAAAAGATGAATTTGAATTTTATTCTCCTCTTGTTCATATGATTGTTCCATTAGACTTCACATAGTATATATTCTTTTATTTCAATTTGTTTGCCAATTTGTAGATCGCGGAAGTAAGGGTGTTGTTTGCAGGTGACGGAACAATGGAAACACAATATTGAACCTGCCTATCCGGTAACTCGCATATTCGGAAAACCACGAGCCAAAAAGTTTGTAAAATATGAAACGGGGAAGCATTCGGTCAGGCTGGTGATATAAAAGTAAGTGAAATATGAAGACGTGAATCCGCCAACTTCCGCACCTAGAAATTTTCCGAAAAATGAGTAATAGATACTAAATATATACTATAAAGTATGGACATGATATTTTATAGAGCATGTATGGATCTCGCATTCCATTCCTAGCCACTTTTTGGATCGCGGGTTCTCGAGCTGGCAGGCTCAAAATTAGGCCTCTATTGTTCCATGCCCAACAAAAAGCACCCAGAATTTCGTGATATACAAATTTACAAGCAGACTTGCAGGCTGGCTAGATCAACATTGCACTTCTATTGTTCCGTGTCCTCCAAACAACACTCAGAGTTCCGCAATATACAAATTGACAGACGGACTCCATGGCTGGTGGGATCAAGATTTCGATTTTTTACGGATGGTGATCCCTATCAACTATCTAACATTATCTAAAAACATTGTTTTCAATACTAAATTATTAATATTAAATATTGATATTGTACAATTTAATTAGACAAAAAACATTTGTACAATATGAAATAGGGAAGCGGTCAGTCGGGCAGGTGATATAAAAGTAAGTGAAATCTGAAGACGTGAATCCGCCAACTTCTGCACCTAGAAATTTTTCGAAAAATGAGTAATACATACTAAATATGTACTTTTATAAAGTATGGACATGAGATTCTATAGAGTATGTATGGATCCTGCATTCCATACTTAGCCACTTTTTGGATCGTGGGTTCTCGGGCTGGCAGGCTCAAAATTGGGCCTCTATTGTTTTGTGTCCTACAAATAGCACCCAGAGTTCTGCGATATAAAAATTGACAGGTGGACTTGCGGGCTTGCTGGCTCAACATTGCACATCTAGTGTTCCGTGTCCTCCAAACAACACTCAGAATTCCGCGATATACAAATTGACAGATAGACTCCAGGGCTAGCGGGCTCAAGATTGCGATTGTCTACAGATGGTGATCCCTATCAACTATCTAACATTATCTAAAAAAATTATTTTCAATACTAAATTATTAATATTAAATATTGATATTGTACAATTTAATTAGACAAAAAAGTTTGTACAATATGAAACGAGGAAGTGGTCAGTCGGGCTAGTGATATAAAAGTAAGTGAAATCTGAAGACGTGAATCCACCAACTTCCACACCTAGAATTTTTTCAAAAAACGAGTAATACATATTAAATATGTACTTTTATAAAGTATGGACACGAGACTCTATAGAGCATGTACGGATCCTGCATTCCATACTTAGCCACTTTTTGGATCGTGGGTTCTCGGGCTGGCGGGCTCAAAATTGGGCCTCTATTGTTCTATGTCCTACAAATAGCACCCAAAGTTTTGCGATATAAAAATTGATAGGAGGACTTGCGGGATTGTTGGCTCAACATTGCACATCTATTGTTCCGTGGCTTGACCCCTGGGTTGACCACTGTGGTGGTTGTGATCTCCTGCTCCACTGTCGTGCCCGTCGCTGGAACAGTCCTTGGCCTTTTGGCGTGTAAATTAAATTCCTCCGGAGACACCTCTGTTACCGGAGAAGATGATTCTTGCCGAGGCCTCTTTTCCTTTGGATTCTGAGGTGTGGCAGTGGGAGGCACGCTTGTTGAGGCTACCTGATTTTCCATCGCGACGGCAGGTTCTACGTCCACCAACGTATCAGGCTCCCACTCAGTTTGATTAGCATATCTTTCGACTTCGGGCCTGGGCTCATGTGCGTATGGGGCATTCTTATTTTTGACTCTCATCTCAGAAATGATTCCACAAGGATCATAACGCCATGTGAAACTTGAGGGGAATTTCATTTCCCTCAACAGTTTGTCTGTTTTGTCACCCACGCCTCTGTTGTTGCAGATGAATGAACCTATCTTCCCTTTAATCCGCAGYTGTTGCTTCTTTTTGAGGGAAACAAAGTGAACATCGTCAGAATTCATAATTTGTCTAATATATTCCAGTGCGAAAACTCTTACCGGCATATATCTCAGAAGCTTGTATGGTGCCAACTCGCACCCGTAGACTCGGATCTCGGAGTGATTCTGGTACAGATACCAGTCTCCTGTCTTCGCGTTTTCCGAGAGGTGTATAACTCTCCGGACTTCGTCATTTACTCGTGGCTCAGGCACACCACTCAGCATACCTACCACAGGGTGGTAGAACTGATCAATGAACGCTGTGAAGTCATATTCGACAGAATTGCACTTTAGAAGAGACGTCCATGCTGTGACCGGCTGTGGCCTCCCGTCAGCGTCCATCTTTTGCATGGAGAAATTGAATCTGTCTGCTTGGAAGTAGACGAACATGTAAGCCAGGATGGACGAGTACCTGAACATACCTTCGGTGGTGAAGTTCACYAGTTGTTCATGGATGTTATGGGCCAAGAAGGTGCTGTAATCGAATTGAGTGGTGGGTTGTTCATCATTTKAAAATATAGATAGGAAACCCAGGATGGGTTCGTCTACCCATTGATCGGAATAGTACCCGAGCAGGGCGCACAGTGAGGAAATAATCTGATTTCCTTTGGTGGAAAACAGAGAAGATGGGTACGGAGGATTTGTGGTCAGGAGTGGAGTGGAAGTGGGGAGGAAAAGCTCCACGATCTGAGCTCTCTGTGGGAAGGTCATTTTTTGGTAGAGCTCAGTGAGGATCTCCAGGTTGAATGGGGAGGCGGATTCTGGGCGAGTTATCTACATCATTTGGTCGATATCCTCTGGGGTAATGAAGAAAAGGACATCTCCAGAGGAAGAAACAATAGCTTTTTGTTCTGGGACGTAGTGAGCTTGGCACTTGAGTGCAAACTTTGGGAAATGATGAATTTGTGGGAACAAATAGAGGGGTAGATTGGACTCCCAGAGCCCAATCTTGTCACTCTGGTCTAAGAAAACTTCCCGGAGCCATGATTGCAGGTCCGAGAAATCAAAACTGCATATGGTGTCCGCTATCAACCGATCTTTGTCGACCAGAGGGATTTTATCCAGGTCGACCGGAGGCGGAACGAACGGGTACTCTTCCTCTTCAGCTGGCTTCGTTTTAGACACCATCTTCGTGACTGTACCTGCAACAAACAACGTTAGTGGGGTCTACTGGTGGTGGAGGAAAACGACGGGGAAGCAATGGAGATATGGTAGATAAGTTCTCTGGTGCGAGGGATGTTTTCTGGCGCGAGGGATGAATAACGAATAAAAATAGGCACAACAGTGTTTTTATTCAAAACTGGGTCGGTCGAACGCGGGAAAACGATCAGCATGACAACGAAAAAATCATCCCGTTATTAATGTGCAACGGGCCACTTGGGGTGAGATGGCAGGTGACGGTGACCAAAGTATACGGACGACTGACGTGGAGGTTTGTGATTGGGGGTAGAAGTCGTCAAAGGGGGCTGTTCATGAGTGAAGGGTGTTATGGCACTGACACCGTGGACTGACAGTAGTAATGGGATGGGACTTCGACCCAGGGGCAGGTGGGGCAAGTGGGCTCAGTGGAGGGTGACATTCCGGGGTGATGGGATGTCAGAAAGCAGGTGGGGGATTTGACCTTTGGACCAATGGAAATGCGCCATGTGTAACGAGGGGCCTGCCTGAAGGAATATTCATTCTGGACC
Source organism: Picea engelmannii (assembly GCA_009831015.1). NCBI lineage: Eukaryota > Viridiplantae > Streptophyta > Pinopsida > Pinales > Pinaceae > Picea > Picea engelmannii. The sequence goes on along the minus strand of ML828409.1, from coordinate 38,254 downwards.
CTCCCCCTTTGATTAAAGACATAACACCAAGGGGGGTTCGGAATCAGTTACGAACCATTGATCTGCGTGCTCGTTTGATGGCCGTCCAGATCTGTGCGCTCTTTAATATCAATTCCAGACCCCCCCCCCCTCCGTTAAAAACAGAACGAAGGGGGGGGGTCCGGAATCCAATGTGGACTGCCGATTTGAGCGCTGGATTAAGAGCCGTCCAGATCTGCGCCCGATTTATAACCAATTCCAGACCCCCCCCCCCTCCGTTAAAGGCAGAACAAGCAGGGGGGGGGTCCGGAATCCAATATGAGCCGTGGATTTGCACGCCCCTTTCATGACCGTCCAGATCTGCGCAAGCGTTACCACCGATTTTGGACCCCCCCCTTTGGTTAAAAGCAGAACATTAAGGGGGGTCTGGAATCAAATGTGGGCCGTTGATATAATCATCGTGATCCGGACCATTGAAAAGTGAATGAGACATAGGTAGGGGGCGAAAAATGTCATATGTAGGAAAACTTAGGATAAGGACATCCTCATGGGTTTTCCTTCGATTTTTCTCTTGTACACCACCAAGGGGACATCAATTCAATTACATTTAGGCATTGGAGTCATAGGGTAACATCTTTATCGATCTGGCATTGTTTAGGAAAGGCAGGTGAGGCAATTAAGCTACATCCTAACCTACTTTCATAAGGCACTCAACCCAGATTACACAGTTGGGTTAAGAATTTATTCTTTCTAGGGGATATCTGATCAGGATTAGATGGTCTGATCAGATGTATTCACTAGTTCTAACCTAGGGGTTATCTGATCAGGATTAGATGGTCTGATCAGATGTATTCACTAGTTCTAACCTAGGGGTTATCTGATCAGGATTAGATGGTCTGATCAGATGTATTCACTAACCTATCAACATTGAAAATTTAAAAGAACTTGGTCATGCTTGAAAGGTATGACCAAGTTGCTATTATTGCATGGGGCCTTTGTTTCAACTCTTTTAGCCCTCTTTTCTTTTTTCTTTTTCTTTTTCTTTTTTCTTTTTCCCTTTTTTCTTTTTCTTTTTTCTTTCTTTTCACAAATTATTTGAAGAATGCAATATCATTTGTCCACCAAATTACCAGATACAGATAATATCCAAGTCATCAATTGATTCCCATAAATTATGGGGTGATAACATCCTCCAAACAACACTTGGAGTTCCACGATACACAAATTGACAAATGGACTCTAGAGCTGGCGGGCTCAAGATTGTGGTTGTTTATGTATGGTGATCCCTATCAACTATCTAACATTATCTAAAAACATTATTTTCAATACTAAAGTATTAATATTAAATATTGATATTGTACAATTTAATTACATAAAATTATTAAAGATGTTAAATATCTTATTTAAAAGAAAAACCCGCGTATTCGGAAACTCACGTTCCAAAAAGTTTGTACAATATGAAACGGGGAAGTGGTCCGTCGGGCTGGTGATATAAAAGTAAGTGGAAATCTGAACACATGTATTTGCCAACTTCCGCACCTAGAAATGTTCCGAGAAACGAGTAATACATACTAAATATATACTTTTATAAATTATGGACATGAGATTTTATAGAGCATGTACATATCCCTCATTCCATACTTAGCCACCTTTTGGATCACGGGTTCTTGGGTTGACGGGCTCAAAATTGGGCCTCTATTATTTCGTGTCCTACAAATAGCACCCAGAGTTCCGCGATATACAAATTGACAAGCAGACTTGCGGGTTGGCTGGCTCAACATTGCACTTCTATTGTTGCGTGTCCTCCAAACAACACTTGAAGTTCCGCGATATACAAATTGACAGACGGACTCCAGGACTGGTGGGCTCAAGATTGAATATGTATTATATATTACATGTAATATGTAATACATATTACATGTAATATGTACAATATGAAACGAAAAAGCGGTCGGTCGAGCTGGCAATATAAAAGTAAGTGGAAATCTAAACACATGTATCCGCCAACTTCCGCACCTAGAAATTTTCCGAGAAACAATTAATACATACTAAATATGTACTTTTATAAAGTATTGACATGAGATTTTATAGATAAAGCATAGATCCCTCATTTCATACTTAGCCACTTTTTGGATCGCGGGTTCTCAGGCTGGCGGGTTCAAAATTGGGCCTCTATTGTTCTGTGCCCTACAAATAACACCCAGAGTTTCGCGATATACAAATTGACAAGCGGACTTGTAGGATGGCTTGCTCAACATTTCACTTCTATTGTTCTATGTCCTCCAAACAACACTCAGAGTTCTGTGATATACAAATTGACAGACGGACTCCAGGACTGATAGGCTCAAGATTGTGATTGTTTACATGTATAACATATAACATTATCTAAGAACATTATTTTCAAATACTAAATTATTAATATTAAATATTGATATTGTACAATTTAATTACATAAAATTATCAAAGGATGTTAAATCTCTTATTTAAAAAAAAACAAAGGAAACAAAACAAATCTTTTTTAAATTCTATCACCGCAAGCATAACAACGACCAATTTGAATTTTAAGGGCCTCTTGTTAATATGATAGCACAATTGGACTTCTCACAGTATATATTCGTTTATTTCAAATTATTCCAAGAGATTAATTTTACCAAGTTCATCGATCAAGGAAAAGTGCTAAAACAGGTCACATACTACATTTGCGTCACAACGCCATACAAATTGACAGGTGGACTTGCGGGCTAGCTGGCTAAAAAAATGCAATTCTATTATTCCGTGTCCTCCAAACAACACTCAGAGTTCCGCGATATACAAATTGACAAACAAATCATACAACCAAGAACCAACTAAATTCCAAACAGATCGCAAGAAATTTCCCACAAGGTTCCATAGAGCAGCACGCATCGACCTTTGCATCAAACAATTTGATATACAAAGAAAAGACGTCCTGGCATTGGTTTTCTCTTACATCTGGTATATGTTCCCACGAGAAAATAATCGGGTCCATGGGATATATGGGATTTTCTTCCATGCTTCCCATTTTTGGACCGAACAATCTTATGCGCATGAAATCTTAAGTACTCGAGTCCGACGGACATTCATCTGGGTGTTGAAGAAATATTACAGAGACACATGAGATATTTTGATTTCCTGCCAAAGATTGATATTGTTTTTGTTTTCTTGTCCTTTTTTTTTCGCTTCTTCAACCGATATGCAATATTGCATTGTCCTCATTTAAGGTAAATTTGTTGTGTATCCAAAAGTCGCGCATCATGTAGACACTGCTTGCCATTTTCTATAGGTAAGCTTCATATGACAATTCTGCCAACCTACGAAGCAGATATTGTAATAGAGGTTGCCTAATTGTACAATGCACAGTTGTGTTTCCCACGGTTCAGATGACAGCATTGAGGAAATGTCCATATATATATGGACATTTTTCATCACATCGCAGAAAATCAATTGTATCATCACTTATCAAAGCGGAAGCAGAAGCAGGAGTTGCATTTCACACATACAGGCTCAAATGGGTTCAAGTACACATTCGCTGCAACCAAAACACTTTCAACCTGGAAACGAGAGCATAAGAATTAATACATTGAACAATATAATACACAAATGTAATCCCCCCCTGATCTAGGTGGATATCTATGGCCACCCACCTTGTTCGACTGGCTCAAAACAATTTTCTGGCAATTTTGGCAATTTACTATTTTTAGCAGTTTTAACTTCCGGGACCATTTTGAGGGCCTAAATGAAGGTTTTTCGGGAAAAAGATCCTAAATGATAGACAAATGAATGATTGAGCCCCAAAAATTAATCTCCTCAATGATACCTTTCCAACGAGCTATCACACGCCTAAAACGGAGATTGTATGCAAAAGTTACGACCCCGGGAAGATGATGTACTAACTTACCCAAACGGGGCCCACATGACTTTTGGTGACTCATATCCTAGGGTTAGGTTTTTGGATGTCTAAGGTTTTTGGAATTCTTGTTTATTGTAAAAAGGCCTTCAAAGCTTCATTTTAATGATCTTCTTCTTGTGAATGAGCGCATCCGTCACATCTCTTCTCAGAGATAAGCCGCTACCATTCTAGCGAGTCTTTCACTCTGTATTTTTACAGTCTTTGTACATTTCTTTGATTAATAGAAATCGTGTATTACTGTATATATGTGTTTATGGTTGCATCTCTAATACATTTATGTTATATTATTGAATATCTGCGATATCTCTGTGCATTTCTTTATTATATCTCCACTCACATTTCGTGCTGAAAATAATCCGGTTCACCCCCCCCTTAAAAAAAATAAAAAAAATAAAACAAGTCAGAGAAATTTGGTGAAGGCTATTTGTATAAGCAAAGTGAGGATGATTATGTGGATGTATAGACACAACAGTTGTAGATCTAGCTAGTTTCTTCAGATCATGTACTATTTCTGCTCGCAACTCTGTTACAAATGTTGCTTGGGTTGTGCGAAAGATCCTTTCTCTAACATCCCTTTTCTTAGTTATATTTTTGAAGAGAATAAGTGGAAACTGCCCTTTATGCAATTGTTGTTCCATTGACGAAAACAAATTTGAATAGGCATCGAACAATTGCAGCTGCAACATGGAACAATGCAATATTTGTGTAACTTATCCGAGATACATGCACATGTGAAAGTAAAGGACAAAAACTGGATATGGAAAGTGGTACCATTGCCTTGTCRCTGTCTGACTCTCCATACTTTATATGGATAATGTGTTGTGAGCCAAGTTTTCTCACCAGTGTGACATMTTCACCAATGGTTCCTATTGGGTAAGTATCACTACTTTGTGCAAGCTGGTTGATAGTTGCATCCGAGACAAAACGATATTCTAAACAGACAATAGGAATTATTTCCACAATACTTGTTTTGTTGAGCGAAACAATCTGATCAAAATCACCACATTCATATACTGTTTTGGGAAATATATTAAAATTTGTAATGGATATCCCATTACCCGACAATATCTTTTCTACATGTTTCTAGACAAGTGGTGTAGGAATAGTTAGTGTGACTGTCATCATGGCCTCCTTTTCTGTCATGTCAGCATGCATAATGGATCTAGTTTTGTTTTCCTTGTCCAAGTAGGTGCTATAGACGACCATTATGTCCCCGATGAAAACTTGTCCAGTTCGGCGGTTGTTCAAGCCCTCTATTGATAGTACTTTGGGTGTTACAACTCTAGACTTGGTGACAATTTTTGAACAGGAAAACTAAGGTGAATGGTAGTGTGCAATTGTTTTTTGTATTCTTTTTTTACTGGCATAAATCTACATGTAGACGCATAATTTTGACGAACTATGGAGACAAAGTTTTGCAACCACACCTCTTAGTCTGCAGAACCTGTGCTATGTTTGGTGTCTCGCTTATACTTGTTTAAACTTCTTGTGAACTGCAAACCATGTATTGCAGATGACATCAACATATTCACCATGCCATAGATGAATAAATAGCCAAGGATATTTGTTTGGTAAACATACTAGGAACATAATGTATGCATCTTTACCTTTGGCCTTGTCGGTCTGTTGATGTCTGGGATGACTGACTACTCATGGCCATGTCACTAGTCCAACTTTTTTTGATGCAATCATGTGTAGATGAACATCAGAAGGACTAAACAAGTATATGCATTGTATATTGTCCATAATAGTTCTTAATGTCACATGGAGGGTGGAAGGAGGTGGAATAGGAAATAGGGTGTCAAGGAATATACTCAGGAAACATGAGGACCCGAGCGTCAAATTATATGCCTCTAATTGTTTTACTGGAAAAATGTGTAACATTAAACAAAGCGTGAGGGTAGGACACGACGACCAATCTATATATCGCGGACCCCCGGAAGCCAGGGGAGAAATATTGAACCCTCCATCCTGGCACCCACAATCGACAAAGTGGGTAAGTATGGAATAAGGTAGAAGCATGACCATAATTGGGAAATTGTTAGTCTTCCAACCGACACACCAAGGCATTTTCGGAAAGACCACTAAGAAGAGAAATTATAAAACAAAAGGGATAATAGAAAATAGAAAAAGTAGAAATGGGGAGGGAAGAAAGGCCCATTGCATAGTTGGTATACCTTTTCGAAGATTGTACCACATAACCCTCTGTTGTTGCACAAAACAATTCATCTTCCTGTCCAACCAACCTGTTTCTTCCAAGGTAGCAACGCCGAATATACAATGGACATGAATGCAAGTTAGTCATGCAAAATAAAGAGAAATAGTTCTATTTATTCCAATGTAACAACAAATAGAATAGGATTCACATGAGAATACGCAGAAAGATGCGTAGTATATACATACAGGTAAACCCAAAAAAATATATTTGAAGGAAGAAAAGAACAAAAAAAAAGGTGCAAAGCAGCAGAACAAGCACAACAAATATACAGACAGTAAATGAAATACTGAACACTGGAATATGAAATAAGATTACAGGTATCCACCTCTGTAACTCCTCGTCTACATTCCCGCAAAAGAGTCCATCGTGCTTTCCAACCATTTTGTTTGTTTAAATGGAAAAATACAACGGACATGAAGGAGGTTAGTATGCAGGAATACATGTAATGAAGATAAGTTATTATGTAGGAAGGAACACAACATATACATACAACAAACTAGGGCAACACATATACATACAATAAATGAAATACAAAACAACGCAATATGAAATCATGTACCTTTATATCTCCTCTTCAACCAATGCAGTCAAGAATCTGTCGTTTTCTCCAGCTATTATGTTTGTTTGAATGTGGGAACACACAAAATACAATGAACATGAATGTAAGCTGGTATGCACCGGAGAACAAGTAATATGTACATACAATAAATGAGACTCAACGAATAGAATAAAAGATAGGCAAAAACATGAACCTTTGTGCTTCTCCATCCATAGCTGTAATTATGTAATTTTTTCCCCTGCCCAAAATATATTGCAAGCCACAAAATATTACGAAATTGCATGGCCGTAGCTAAACGCTTTTTGGTTTTTCATGGAAAAGTATCCAGATATGATTCCACCCATGGAAATACATGTTCTTTACCCTTTACACAGATTGTTGTGCCCACGATACAAGATTTTGGTTTTCCGTGGCAAACTACCCAGACATGCTTCCAGACACGGAAATAAAATTTTGCAGTATCTTTGTTGTACATATCATATCTCAAGTACAAGATAAATTGTATCGTGGGAACACCAGTCCATGTAGAGGATAAAGAACATATATTTTCATATGGGCACATTTCACCATACATGGTTTATAAGTGCATCTTGCATATGTTTTATTTTAACAAAAAAACAAAGGATATTGCAATTTCACATGTACTTCTCGAACTATTTTTCATGCAACTATTTTCTATCATGTCAACACTGAAGCACCAACAAAATATCACAGTAGAACATATATCAACCTCGCCAGATAGGGAAAATAATGCAACCGCATGTCCACTCGTGTGTGAAGGGGGTGAACACCGTAAAGCGCCCAAAAAAATAATAATAGTACAAAAACAAAACCCAGCTCCAACTGTCGGTATAGGACCCCAACCCTACAAAGACGAAGCAAAAAAAAGAAAACAACAAGAACCAAACTAGCGAGAGATCATGAACAGGCCCAACTGCATCCACATGACCCCAAATCGTAAACTTGAGCCAAACAAACACACCCAACAATCGACGAACCAACGAACCAATAAACAAGCAACAACCACCGAACCAGTAAACAACATATGTATCTCCAACGATTACGAAACTGCAGCCGAAGCACAAAAGGAACCAGAAACATATGATGAGCATGCCAGTAGAAATAAGCAAACATTCTTACTTTCAAAATGAAAACAATGAACAAAAAATAAGGAATATAAAATGAAAGTATGGCATGGGACTTACTCTGAAATGATGAAAGGCAGAAGCCCAGGTCGAATTATGAACCAAACAACAACAACAAGTAGCAACCAACGAACCAACGAAGAAGAGGCACTCACCGAACCAGTAAACAATGTATGTAGCTTCAACGATGACAAAATTACATTGAAAAAAACAAAAAATGCCTATTCAACTGGCATTGGACAATAATATTGTCCAAAATCACTACAACATTGTATGGAAAATTTCGAGGAAAAATGTACTCCGAGAAGCGTATTTAGATAAACATTTAAGGCTGACAGGCTGTCTAAGGGCCTCACGGTATGCACAAATTTAAGTTGTCATGCATGTTGGAGTACCTCGCATCATGTAAACATTTAAGCTATCAGGCCTATTCAAGCACCTCAAAAAAAGTGTCAATACATTTCAATACAAATACATTCGACAGGGACTAATAATAGTAGCACAAATAAATAAAAAAATTACAATACAAGGTTATAAACTTTGGAATTGTCGATCACTATAAAGATTGGATATTTAAACATTTCAATATGATTAGTACAAACAAGAACAACAACAACATGAAAATAATAAATCAATGAAGATGCAAGAAGCAAGCATGAACCAGTGAACCAATAATGTCGCTGAAGCACAATATTGCCCAAATTGACTGTAGAGAACATTGCATATAAAAAAAAACCCGGAAGAAAATTAAGAAAGAATGTAGTGTGGAAGGTCTCTTACGTACCAAAAAAGCATTTATTATAATTTATTATAAAATAAAATTAGTAACAATAGTTCGAACAATAGAGAATGTATTCGAAGGACAAACTTTGGATATGCTAGCATATCAAACATTGGGATAAATTTTTCTAGTAGAAAATGCTAACATAAACATTTGAACTAATGATAGCATTAATCCACCTTCAAGCAATGCATAAGAAAAATATATGATTCAAAAAGACTGTATACGATCAAATTTTTTGGATATGCTAACATTTAAAACATTGGGAATAACGAAGCTGGCAATAAGACCTCCAATCTGTTATCCAATCAGATCATTACATATATCATACTTTTTATTATATAAAAATCAATGTTTTTAGTTCCCTAGATCCAACAATAGATATTATGCAAATATTTGTGGTCAAAGGACAAACTAATATGAAGTCAACGAATTATCGATTGCTATAGTCCCTCTATGCCTACGACAGGGACTAATAAGTGGTACATGTCTAATGGGTATAAATAAAAATTGATAATGTCACATTGCCTAGATATTTCAAGGAAATGAGATTGATTTTAACAATATTTTTGGTGCATGTGAAGGACAAATGTTTTCAATATGGGAAAGGAAAAACCCAATCAAAGACCTTATAATGGTTGGTAGGAAATGAAAATTTCAAATAAACTCGAAAAATAATACCAAACGCCAATCCATATGAGGGACACATTTGATGAATGTAGAATACCAAAAATGTTTATGATGAATATAGAATACAAAAAAGGTTTATGCGAGATTTCCTTGGAAAAAGGGAAGAGAGGTTAATTCACACCTAAACTAGTTATCCAAAAACATTATGGATATTCCAAAGACTCCATCAATTGAGAGTTAAGGATGAGGATATTCCAAAGACTACATTTAAGCCCTGTTTTGGGCATCATAAGTTTGTGGTGGTGCTATTTTGTTTGACTAATGTACTTGAAGTGTTTATGAGTTTGATTAATGGAGTCACTATTGTTGAAATTTCTCCTGCTCAACACTGGACTATCAATTTCAAATAAATCACTTATTGAATTAAATCACAACTGAGTAATCAACTAATAATGCATCGAAAGTGTAAACAAGGAAATCAAATCAAGCACACAAGAACACCAAATTTTTTGGGTATAAACCCTTGGAAAAAAACTCGGAGGGAAAACTAGTGCCGATAATGATTTATTATGCTAAAATTGGGCTCCCATAATAGGGATAATGGCCCACTGAGATAAATACAACTGCAGACAAACCTGGCAAAGTATGAATTGTTGTACAAACTAGAAATGCATGATTTTTGAGGTGTACATGATTCACCTTCTTATGAACCACATATGTACGTGAATCTCTCCACTGTGACCCACGTACATGTACGAAAAACCTGTATGACACTACACTCACATATGTGATCCTCTGACTGAAAACCCACCTACAGTGCATATGTTCTCTCTTCTCCTTGGCCTGATCTCTAGAAGGAAGTCCTTCTCCACCTATCCAAAATCTTGAATCACAGTCCTTCATGATCCAACTCTCTCGAAAGTAAATCCTCTAGTCTCAAGAATCTCAAGTATCAAGTGTCTTCCTCCTTCTCCTGGCATTGATTTTATAATCATGACTTACAATCTATTTCTAATATCACTTGAGATTTAAATTACATGCAGAAATTGCATGCTAAGATTACATGCTAAGTACTTTTAACACTTTTCTCAAATAGCTCAATTAACTAATTACATAATTAATTAATAAAAATAATTTACTTTAATAATTCCTTTAAATAAAGTAAATTCAAGAATACAAGGATTTGGACGATTTCCACACATCTAGACACATGGACCTATGCGGAAATACCTATCTGATGCTACCACAAGCATCAACACTCCCTCTTAGCAAGGAAGGTCCACTCCAATTATGTCTCTAAATAATACAAACTTCCCTTTCTCTAAGGGATTAGTCAAAATATCTACAACCTGCTCATCTGTGGAAATATACCGAAGCTTCACTGCTCATTTTTGGATCCTATCTTGAATGAAGTGTTCGATCATGTTGTCATTGATGCCAATGGTTTGATTATTTGGGAGATTGTTGGATCATATGTCATTGATGTAAATGGTTTGGTTTGATTGATGTCATTGATTGATGTCAAGTAATTGATTGATTTATGATTGATGAACAATGAATATGCATTGATGAGAATGATAGATGTCCAAGTGGAAACCAATTGATAAAGATGGATCATTGATAAGATACATTGATGAAGATGGATCAATGAGTTGTCATTGATACATGATGCATAGTTGACATAGATGATGCAGTGGTGAATTGATGCAAAGATGAATCATTATTGTCTTATCATGGTTGATAAGGTGCACAAATGGATGAACTCCAAAGTGGTCCCCTTATGGTGAAAGCCCTCACGGGAAAACGCTTTACATATTGAGTTATCCTAGAAGAACGGTTGGAGGACCCATGCTTGCATGTGGATTAATGAGATGAATATCAATGAAGTTGTTGGTGAAACTATCCTAGATGGATAGTGCTTGACATGCCATTTCYGGTGGTATGTGGAATGTCACATAACTCCTCATGGTTTGAGAGTTATGGCTCTACGAAGTTGAAGGACCCCCATATGATGGCTTGAAGCGCCAAAAGGTCAAAGAAGTCAAAGTGCTTGAAAATAAGAAATTATTATTTAAATGATAAAGTAAAGTGACAAAATCAAGAAAGATTATTTAAATGATAAAATGAAGTGACAAAATCAAGAAGGAATATTTAAATGATAAAGTATTGGAGAACTTTCTATTCATGGAAAGTGGTTAACCCTAAAATA